>OU015497.1:192071469-192228969 GCA_907164885.2 Dolomedes plantarius
TTTAAAATTTCCTTTATTTAAATTATTTCAATTTCAAAAATAGAAATAAATCATCATTAAGAATTTTAAAATTATATATTTTTGATGCGCAGAATAAATACATTTTTATATACAAACGCAAATGAGGAAACAATTGCTTTTCATAATGCTGAAAAATGTTGGCTGTAAGACAACAATAAAAAACAAATGGCATTTATAATGATGGACAACATAACTGCTATATTATTGTTACAAAAAATTATTTCTGTGTTATTCTGAGATAAAAATATTCTTGAATTAATGAAATATTTGTTAGACATAATTTTATTTTTCCTAATCGTTAGAAAAATTCTCCAAAACTATTTGTATTAAACGTTTGAAGGTATGGATAAATTAAAAATAATTTATCTTCCATTTTCAAGAAAATATATTATCTTTTATAAAACTACATTAAAAACAATGTCCACACGATTATTAAAACATTTATCACAGAAAAGAAAATAATATTTCTGCAAAAGAATAATTAAAATTTTACCGGCTGTAGTTATAATGAAGTGCTATAGAGTTATTCAAGACTAATTGAAAAATGTTGGATGGGAGACAACAATTAAAAACAAACTACATTTGTGATGATGTACTTTATACCTATAATATAACTGTAAGAAAAAATTATATCTGTGTTTTTCCAAGTTATAAGTATTCTTGAAGTATAGAAATATTTAAGAGGCATTCTTTGCTTCTGACTTATTTTTAAAAGTTATTAATACTATTTGTACGAAATATTTGAAGGGATGTTAAGAAGAATTTATCTTTCTTTTTCAAGAAAATAAATTTTATAAAACTATTTTAAAAACCATATTTATACAATTAAAATAATTACCGTAGATCTGATTACAATATTGCTACAAAAGAGTAGTTAAAAAATACAAGCTGTGGTTATAATTATGTTCTATAAAGTTATTGTAGAACACCCTAATTCTCATTTGCAAGCATCTAATGTATTATTTTTTTATTATTTCTAGGAGCGGAATATACCCTGAAACAAACAAATATTTCTTAGATCTGCAATGCTTTTCCTAATGATCCTTAAAAAACATTGCTGTATGCATCGCTCTGCCAAATGAATGAACGAAAGAACGAATACGCAAAAATACGATTATTGTTGCTTTTTTTTTTCCTTTTTTATATACAATAAATTTAATATTCATTCTGAACCCAGTGTCTTAGATAACTCAACTGGGGAAATCATGAAAAAGCAAAAATTCAAAACACACGGCACTGCCCCAAGATAACATTTCCCTTTAAAATTTGGGGGGAGGAAGGGAGGAAAGGGATTCTTACATTAGCCTTCACGAAATCCTTCCGAAAACTTATCTCCCCCTTTGCGTTCGATAAGACCCATTAGAAGCTGTCAATAAGCTATGAGTGTTCTTTGCAGATAAAGAGCCATTTCCCGTTTCAAGCTTTCCGGACCCCAGACAGGAGAAAAACGGGAAAAGAATAATAATAAAAGAAAAAAAAAGTAAGGCACTGCGAAAACGCAACGGCCGCTGCCTCATTAAGAAAATACCTTTAAGATTTTGCTGAGCAGAGCAGGGAAAAAATGTAGAATAGAATTGAAAAGGTGGGGAAAAAAACTAGGGGGTTATACTATGTGGCTTTTTAATGATTATTGTTACTAAGTAACGAAGGTTTTTTGAGGGGAAATATAAACGTTAAGTCTGCTTTTTCTGAAAATCTATTTTTTTTCTTTAAATGCTTGAAGGTTTTTTCATATTTTTTTTTTTGTTTTTTCCTGAGTTTTTACCACCTAAGGGCTGAATTGTTGTGGTGGGCGCGATTAGGATATAATTGGAAGACAGATGTATAACAAAATGTGTTTGCAAAAAATGCTCAAAGAAAAAAAAATATTCATAATATAAAGCAAAATCTCTGAAAGAGCGACCTTTAAATTTCTTTTGCATACTAAAGTTAAATAAATAAATTGGTAGAAGTATCCATGATTTTTTAAAATATTTTTCTAATTAATTTTTTTTTTTAATGCACAATTTTTTTCTTCCGTGATAAAGTGTTAGTATTGTTCAAAATAGCGAGAATCGAATGAATAGTAATTTTTTCTAAAATAATTTAAGACATATTGTAACTAATTTTCACGCTTATATTTTTACCTTAATTTTTTTTATTTTAATTTCCAATGCAGTAGGCGATACAGACATTATCCTAACGCGGTACAGAGATCAATACACAAAAGACAAATATGCATATAAAGTATACTGTTATACAAAAACTCAAATACACGAACCAAATAAACAGTAAAACATGAAACACACGCAAAAAGAATTAAGAAGAAAAATTGTTCAAAAAGTCTCTGGCTTCCCAGTATCGGGAAAAGATGCAGTTCTTTGTGAGGGCTGAACAAACGAGGAGATGATTAGCATTCATCGCCGCATCACTGCAGCAGAGGGGACAGGCAGGGATATCCACTATCTGAAGTTTGTAAAGATGAGCATATAAGCAATCATGCTTAGTCGTAAGCCGAAAGGCGGCTACTGCACTGCTTCTTGGACAATCGGGGATATTCTGAATGGAGAATCTCGACGATTTTTCTTTCGTACGTTCTTTTAGTAATGACATGTGCTCTGTCTTAAGTACTTGATTGATCAATGCCGAGGCGGACTTATAGCTAACCAGGTTACATGGGGCTTGAATAACATAGCAACCTTTTTTGGCCAGCTCATCCGCTTTTTCGTTGCCGGGAATACCACAGTGAGACGGGATCCATTGTAAACAATCTTTTTATGTTCTTCGTGCATCTCTCTGATTATAGATCTACATTGCATTACTGCCATAGAGCTAGGGGCTTGGGAGAAGTTGGCAATGGCCAGAATCGCAGCTTGTGAATCTGAGAAGATAACAGCCTGGTCGAAAAGATAAGGACAAGCATTCAGATGAGTCAGAGCTACTCTAATTGCCTCAACTTCGCCATCAAATGCGGTCCTGGCCGTTCCTAACGAAAGATAGTGGGAGAAACGTTCACAATAAATGCCAGTTCCGGCCACACCATCCATCTCAAGCTTTGACCCATCAGTATATATGTGCAACCATGCTTCAGGGGGAAATCGATTGTAAATAGTCTCCATCCCCGCGCTGAAAAAAACTGCAGTACAATCCCGGGATTTTGAAACAGGACTCAGAAGGTCCAGATGATAATATATTCAACTAGCCTCTAGAGGATTTATGGGAGGTAGTAAAAGTTCAACTTGAGATGGTATACCAAGTCCGTCCATCACTTTTAGAACAGCTTGAAGAAAGCCATCCTGAGTCTTCAGCCTGCGAGGTCCATTTTTAACCCACATATCACTGTGTGGTAAACGAATTAATTTCTGATAGAGCTTCAAAGCTGATTTCTTTATTTCATATTGCATAGGGGTTTCACTGGTACACAACAGCAGAGCGTCAATAGGTGTAGTTTTAACAGCACCAGTGATAAGACGAAGTGCATTATTTTGTAGCCGTTCTAATCTATTTATACCTCCCTCAGATAAAGTAACAAGAGGAGCGCTACAATAGGTCATGACAGGTTTTATAAAAGTCCTATAAATAGCAAGTAGAGTTGTGGTAGCACAGCCCCACCTGACTCCTGAAAGACGTTTAAGCAATAACATACACCTCTCAGCCCGCTGCCTAATATCATCAATGTATAATTTCCAGGTAAGTTTGTGATGGAAAACCACTCCCAGATACTTGGTACTCTCACTCCTAGGGAGGTCAATATTGTTATATGATATGTGCAGTTGTAATGGTTGTTGGCATAATGAGAAAGTCCTTTATAAGATTTTTACCTTAAATAAAACGTAAGGTAAATAACTAGAAAATTTAATGTATAAGTGTAAATTTGGAAATATTTACAAATAATACAAATAACACTTCCTCATATACACTGCTGGCCACCCAAATTGCAACACCAAGAAAGAGATATCACAACAAAATTTATTTTGTAGATAACACGTTGACCAAGTATCAAATGATTAAATTTATAGACTTCTGTGAAGTGTGGTTCCTGCCAAAATCAGTAGCCAGAGTAGCCGCCATTTTTGGAGATCACCGCTGCCACACGCCTCGGCATTGATTCAAAGAGACTTTGGATGAGTTCTTGGGGTACAGCAGACCAAGCAGCTTCCACACGTTGCCAAAGTTGATCTGCTGTGGCAGCTGGGGATGGAATCTGGGTCAATCGTAGAGCAACCATGGACCACATGTTTTCTATCGGCGAAAGATCCGGAGAGCGAGGCGGCCAGGGAAGCAATTCAATCTGGCGATTGACGAAGAACCGTTGGACAATGCGTGCCACGTGTGGTCGCGCATTATCCTGTTGAAATATGGCTGTGGGCCAGCCCAGAAGGTAAGGAAGGACAACTGGCTCCAACACCTCGGAGATGTAGCGCTGGCTGTTTAAAGTACCGGTAATGCGCACTAGAGGTGTGCGAGAGTGATATCCAATACCGCCCCACACCATAATACCCGGTGCAGGACCAGTGTGGCGGTGCATAACGCAGCTGTTCAGCATCCTCTCTTCACGGTGTCTCCAGACTCGAATGCGAACATCGTGGTGTTGCAGACAGAAGCGTGACTCGTGAGTAAAGACAATTTCGTTCCATTCTGCCGTCCACATCCTTCTGTCATCGCACCATTGGCGGCGGAGACGTCTGTGGTTCTGCGTCAAGGGTAGACAAAGCAATAGACGTCTTGAGGACAGACCAGTCTGCTGTAAACGGCGTCGAATGGTACGCGCAGACACTGGATGATGCGTTACAGACTGCATGTGCTGTGCTATGGTTCGTGATGTTTCTGAGCGATCCGTCACTGCCATGCGCACAATTTGCCTGTCATCACGTGAAGTGGTGCGCTGAGGTGGATGCGATCGAACACGCCGGTCCGTCGTACCCTCCTGCATCCAACGATCACATATCCGCATTACAGTTGTTTGGTTTCGTCTAACTACCGATTTCCCTGAAAGATAATCCACAATCTCGGTAGGCCACTATCCTTCCTCTGTCGTACTCGGATACTTGATCAAAAGATGATCGCTGTTTTCGACGAGGCATAATTGATCTTTTTTTTTGAAAAAACCACAAGAAAAACACAATTGCCGAACTTGAAATCGTCGAAATCTCCAAGCCTTAAATAGCGCTTTGAAGTGGCTCCACAGGCGCGCGTGATGTGCGTCTGCGCTGAAATTCTAATCATTTGCATATCTCACCTCCGCTAATGCATGTTGTAAATTTCATGTTATTTGCATGTTTCCTTCAGGGTGTTGCATTTATAGTGGCCAGCAGTGTAATTGGAATTATTCAGTATCTGGGAGATAGTCAAATATCTCAAATTCCTTTTAATATTATTATTATAAATTACTTTTTGGATTGCAAGGTAAAGTTTCTGTCATAAGTGCCTTATCCATGGTTCTAAACTATGATATATATATATATATATATATATATATATATATATATATATATATATATATATATATATATATATATATATATATATATATATATATATATATATATATATATATACCATATAACAATATTGACCTCCCTAACAGTGAGAGTACCAAGTATCTGGGAGTGGTTTTTGATCGCAAACTTACCTGAAAATTATACAGACACACACACACACACACACACACATATATATGTATATATATATATATATATATATATATATATATACAGTCGAACCTCCATATATCGAAGTAGCAAAATGCCGGAAAAAAATTCGATATATAGAAATTTCGATATATAGAATTCATCTTAGTTTTATCATAATTCTCCTAAAACATTAAAATTTAAGCTAATTTTCGTATACGAAACTCCATTTCTAATTTATATGCGAATCCCATTAAATGAAAGTTAATAACTAAAAAATGAATTAATATGAAAGATTGAGTACTATATAACTTAAAAAAAAACAATAATCCAGACAGTGGTTACGGTGATCACAGTTACATTCTTTAAAAAAAAAACTACGAATATCTTGCCGAACAGCCAGTTTTGCGGAGAGTTCATCAAAGAAATGCTCGCATTTATTCAGTGCACTAAAACTTCATTAGGGACATATTCCTCGAATTGAAGTCCACGAAGTATTGTTTCAAACGCCAAAATTTGGGAGATTTTATTCTAAAGTGGAATAAAATCTCCCAATATGTCATGAAAAAATTTTCGATATACAGAGATTTTTTAGATATATAGAAACAGTTTTTCTATGTAATAAACATGGAGATTTGCTAAGAGTTCGATATATACTAAATTTCGATATGTTGAAGTTCGATATATGGAGGTTCGACTGTATATATATATATATATATATATATATATATATATATATATGTTTGTGTGTGCGTGTGTGTGTAAGTAAAAAAAACTCAGGTCTGGAACATGAAATAAAATATATTTTACTCCGTTTCCACTCCTCGCCTAGAAGTTACCTCTTTTAATTAATATAGCTCGCCTTAAATTTTTGGAACATACGTGGGCTTGGATTATAATATGGGAATAATATGGGAATCTGTTTTCACTCGCGACTTGGTGTCAGTCCCTTTCGCTAGACTGCAAGGGAGGGAAACTTATTTTTAAAATCTGTGAGTCATTCATTGGTCGAAAAAAACACGTCCAGTCCTGCAAAGATAAGTCGTATGCCGAATTGCGGGGGACAATTGAAAATGGAGAGAAATTTCAAGATTGTTTATTTAATACTGCATGGGTTAAACTCTTAATTTGTCACTGTCATGACTACGGCATGACTGTTGAGTAATATATATATATTCTATAACATTAAAAACCCCATACCATTTTAAAATCTAAAATTATTCTAAATTCCCTTGGGCGTACGAGCTAATTTTCGTTTTCAATTCTAAGTCCTAAAAGGCCTCCGGTGGAAAATATTAAATGGCTTCCTTTTTCAAACCTGCGTGGCTTCATCCAAGATTTCTTATAGGCTCTGCGCAGATTACATAAAACCACATGTGACTTGTCGACAACAGCAAATCCCTAATCACTATCAGGATCACATGACAAAGTTTATATAAGCCGTCTGATCAACAAACCTGTACGCTTTTCGGATTTTGTACGCTTTTCGACCTGTACGCTTTTCGGATCGGAACTGCCTTGGGAAGACGTATTCTCCGAGAAAATAAATGTAATGCCGTAACTTGCCGCGTCGCCTTTTCGAGCCGCGACTACAGACATCATCATCCCTTGTGATGTGCTGGACACCAGTCTTCTCCTTGGGTTGTCCAGTACATTACACGCACACACACACACACACACACACACACACACACACATATATATATATATATATATATATATATATATATGTATGTATGTATGTTTGTATATATATATATATATATATATGACACGCGTAGGGCTACGCCCGTCATCTTACAATTTATGGCAGTCATGGTATACCCGGTGGTGTTGCAAAAGTAATCCAATCAATAATTGAGCAGGCATCAGTTCAATTTAATCCAGTTTTATTCTTTGCCATAATACCACCTCTCCAGATCTACGCATTTAGTTATTCGCCATTTCTTTTTTAGAGCCGCGGCGAAACACGTCGGCACGGATGGCATCGACTTCTATTCCGTGCTCTCCCCAAATTCGCGGGCATCTCCGCGCGCCAACTCTCTTTGGACATGCGCAGAGCCCGAAACAGACATCTTTCAAGGCTAAAATGTAAACGTTCCTCCTCGACCGCAGAACTCAGAGGCGCGCGAAGATTATATAATAAAAAGGGAATTTCCCTTTCCCAATTCGCGTCTTTGAATACGAACAATTAGAGGCGAATTACTCCACGAATATAATTTAATTCCCAAGCCCCCTTTAAATTTAGAATAATCATTCTTTTCCCACTAAATCCTTTACATATATATATATATATATATATATATATATGTATGTATGTATGTTTCTATATATATATATATATATATATATATACTCACACACATACGTATGCAGTCGAGAAATCCGAGATTGTAGGGGATCGTCTTCTCTGTAATTCCAGATATAAAGGTGGAAAGATTTAGTAAAATTCAACCCCCCCCCCACCGACAATAGGTATGACAGTGAAACTGAGGGGTGAGAAAATCGCAAGAGTTCTTTACGTTGACACCTGCTGCCCCAAATCTGTCTTTCACAATTAAAAATCTCTGTACATTTTAGAAGCGGTTAGAGGCAGTTTATTAGTTTACTGTCAGTATGTTGTGGAAAACTAATTTCCACACATTCTTTCATTACGACATAATTCTCTTCATAGTAGGTGAGATCCTCATAATGCCAGCACCGAGTATACTCAACATTATCTTCAATCTTATGTTTCAGGACATTAGAAAATTCCTCTTTTAGAAATTGGCAATTGTCATATGTTTTGTATAATAATACACGGTTCTGGGAGCTACAAAGAGGCCCCGATAAAGTCATTTCTGTCTGATGGAATGCTATTTATCTGTGAGGATTACATAAAACAAAAGACAAATATATTTATTTCATCTAAACAATTTTCTTATCTTAAAATGCACATTTTTTTTGAAGATATATTCCTGTAAGAGATATTCTTCATAGCAACAGTGAAACATGTAAATAAATGTATTTTTTGTAGCATATCCTCATGAGGACTTGATAAAAATACGCGTGCAATTGAAGCTGTTTCTTTATATATTTCTTATTATCACAATGTTAGTTTAAATATCTAGTGAAAGCAGGTTTAATATGCCTCTCTTGGCTTAGTAGTCTTTCCATCTGTGTAAACTGAAACTTATTGTACTATTATTAAAGACTAATTGTTAAAACAGCAGCAGATATGATAAATATCGATAAAAGGACTACATTGTATTATTAAAAACCATATTAAAAACCATAATTTTTAGACATCCCCTTGTAAACGATACCATTCTTAGTAAGAGGCTTAATGTACAGTAAAACAAGTTTCAAAATTCTGGACTAAGTGATCGATGCTTTGGTAAGAACTGCGATTAAAGCGGCGCTCATACATTCTTCTAGTATAAAAGTTAAAACAGAACTTGGAACAAATACAAAGGAATTATGACCAGAGAGAGACCTTGTTAGATAAAATAAAACTCTGAAAATTCTATACAGTTTTCTCAAAAATGCTGAACTTTAGAGAACTGGACTAGAAAGTAGTTTATCTTACACATAGTGAAACGGACGCATACTTTCAATCTATACAACATTTAAAGTATAGATTGAAAGTATGAGTCCACTTGGAAACAAAGTAGCAATTTACAGTTGCCATCTTAACCCTCTAAACGCACGATGCGAGTCGAATCTGACCCAAGGGTGTGTCTTCCCCCTTCCGTACTCTCCCCTTTCACTGGAAGAGATCGAGTTGACAAGGAACCCTATCAGATAGACCTACTAGACCCCCTACTAGATATAGGAATAAGTAAATACGAGTGTCTGATGAAAACCGTTATTCATGATCCCTAGTCATTTTTATTTTTATTTATTTATTTATTTATTTATTTTTTATTTTTTATTTCGATTTTGAAGGCCAAAAATGTCAGTATATATTATTTATAACATTTTTGTGCTCGGAAAGTTGGTTTCACTAACTTTTAAAACTAGGTAGACTAAATTACATATTAGACCTAATATACACAACATTCTATGTAAATGCCAAAGACATTTTCTTTGTTTAGCAAAATTACAATTCGTTGGTAATTTTTTCTACAAAAAGGGTTTTATTTCCTGTAAAATATTATTAATAAATGTTATTATACAACAAAAATGCTTATTGTGTACTTATTTCTACCAAAAACCTCATCAAAAAAGAGATAGGGTCGGATCCGACCCGACCGTACCAATTATTTCGTCTCAAACCACCGTACCGTTAGAGCGTTAATATAATACATCTTGTCCCTTTATACCAGTCACACTCAACCTTATTTTTTGTTGGGCCAAATGTATATGTTTGATACATAACACGGGCCGCAAAATTGTAACACATTACCTCATAATATAATACTGTAAAAAATAAAACTCAAAACCGAAATGTACTTAAACTGTTCATTTAAAAATGAGTATTTTTTTTACGTTGACGCAAACTTTTGAAAATTTTCGACAAATTATGTTTATACTTGCTACATGCTACTCTCAGTACGTCATTAAGGTAAGAACCAATAAATCTATTTGTATATACATTCTTCGCATATTTCATTTTGGAATTGGATTATTCACAAAGATACGTTGATGCGAACAACGTGAGTAGCAGGTGTCCCTTTTTTTGTCAAGCTTCATATTTTTCAGCCATAAATTTTCAAAATGATGTTTGCAAAATCACCTGCCTGATAACGAATGTGCATGTCTTGGTCCGCATATAAAAGTTTGGTGGGCGGCAGTATGAGTACCCCTGATATATACGGATGAAAATAACGTCTCAATAAATGAAATGTGTCACACGTCTCAATAAATGAAATGTGTTTTTTATTAAGTTCTAAGTGAAAAATCAAAACTTTCCCAGTTTCCCCGTGATATTTCTGTCCTAACACCCCAAAACAAAATCATAAGTAAATTTTCTAATAGGGGATATTATTTGGCATATTTCTATTGAATCACTTTAATTTTTTTATATATTTTTTAATAATTTGAGAGAAACCCCATTGTGAGCTTAATCCTTTTAGAGGTTTCAGTATTTTCGTGCATTACTGGAATATACTCGAGGGATTCTCTCTCTTGAAATAACATAACTATTAACGTCCGAATTTCAATGGCGTATATCTAATTCAGACAACCCCTCTTTAGACAATTTTTAGCAAGATACTTGGAACAAACATTAGTTGTATCCCACACAAATCATTTGCATAATAGTTCAGCATGTTTCAAAAGAAAGTGATAAACTTTTGTCACTATAACCATGATCTGAAACTTCTTTTCACTCTCGATATCTGCGTTTTCGTTAAAACCACGGTAATCAGGATTGATTCGGAGGAAAATAAAAACACACAGCCTCTTAAAATCCACGGTAAAACTAGAGTGTGTTGATAGCCAGTTTTAGTTATCATTACGCATTTTAGTATTGTGTGTTTTTGCTTTTTGGTCCGCAAAAAGCAAAGTTTGCAAGTTTCCTGACAGTAATAATTGGGAGTAATTTTAGTTTTGTTTTTGGCTGAAGGATTCATTAATCTGCTAGAAATAAAAATTTAGGTGATTTTGCCAACGAAAACAGATAGCAGTGTAGTATTTAAATAATAGAATGATAAATTTACTTTATCAAAAATCTATTTTTAACCCTGGGATTTATTAGCAACAATTATACAAATTGTTTATGTGCTATATAATTAATAGTTTTAAGAACTTCTAGTAGAAAAACTAGTATTTAAGATGTTACAGAATTGTTACACATATCGGGTAATGCAAATAGAAAAGTATCATACCATTGACAAAAAGTGCTTTATTTTTAATTAAAAAATGTTAATTGAAATTACTAACATGGATTCATTTAATAAGCATACAGGAGTTTGGAAGACGTTTGTTAATCAAGACATATGTCTATTTCAAAAATATGAGATCTCATTAATTTTCGGGCTACTCTCTTCTATCAATCGTCTTACTTACTTCAACTGGCAAACATTGGCCAAATACTTATGTACCTATATGTAAAGTGATGTTTTCTAAATTATTCCTTTTTTACTTAATTTGAAGGGATTGATTTTTATATTTTCTACCCACTAAGTGGTATCTATTGATTTGCATCTGTATTTTTATTTCCAAGTATTTGCAAGTGTATTCTTATTTCTATTGTAAATTATTTGTAAGTTTAGATTTATACATACTGTCTGTTTATATATATATATATATATATATATATATATATATATATATATATATATATTGATATTGTAACGATCCGTTGCGACTTTCCAAATAAATCACCCAGACAGCCGGGCTTCCCCCAACAGGTGACCTACGACTATTCTATAGATCGGCGTCAAGGTATCTGGAAGCAGAGAAAGGAGTCGCATCTGTCCGCCGCCCCTGGAAGGACGTAAACTAATGGATATTTCGACATGAACTAATGATTTTCGGATCAGCTGAGTATAAGAGCTGGCAACGTGGCGTCGTCATGAAGCGAATCACAGCCAACGAACAGGAAGTCACAAATTCGGCCAGCCAACCTAAAAATTTGCAGTCACGTGACCTGAAGCGAGAGTTCCGGAGCCGAGAGAGAAAAACCAGTTTTTTAGCAGACTTGGTCGAGACCCTCATCCAGAGAGCACCTTTCGTCTCAGAGATCCCTGAGCGACCAACTTCATCCTGAAGTCTTATCTTTTCAGAGCAGCCGCTCTAAGCTTCTCGTCAGTTAGAATATTTCACCCTGAAGTATTTCTATTTCAGAGCATCCCGCACTACAGTCTTCTTGTTAGCACGATACTTCATCAAGAAGTTACATTTATAATTCAGAGCAGCCCGCTATATAAGCTTCTCTGCAGCTAGAACATTCCTCACGAAGTTATAATTATATTTCAAAGCTATACGCTCTATAGGCTTCTCGCCCACGATACTGCCCTACGAAGTTACTCTATTTTCAGAGCTGTATACTCTAAAGGTTGCGTACCGACCTTATAGTTTTCAGTTCGTGACTGTACTTGACGACATCTTCTCAGCAAAATTATTTGGCTATTAAGAAGGCCAGTTCCCTCTATGTCTAGAGGTAGATCAACAAATCTGTAAATAGTCTGTAAAAACTCTTTGAATTAATTTTTAATAAATGCATGTTTTAATGTAGTAGACTGACTCTGAATATTTAATCGCTACCCGGAGTCTCAGTTTATCACAATATATATATATATATATATATATATATATATATATATATATATATATATATATATATAATATACAAATTATTATGGAATTTTCTATTTATTATTTTTATTAACGGGTATTAAATAACTCTGATCACCTGATTTGTTTACCAGAAAAAAAATTGTTTTTGTCACCTTAAAAATGTACATGGCAACAAGCAATTCATCTCCTACTGTTTAGACTTTTCTTCAAATGTCTCCATGTTGTATTTCGCATTGTTTCTAAATAATTTTAACTTTTTAGGATTAAATTTTTGAACTCGTTACGTAAAATATATTTCGTAACTAAGATTGCTGAAAATTAAGATTTCTGTTGAAAATAAGCGAGTAAATCACATTCTTTTTTAAAAATAATTTTGTAAAGTCCAAAGATGCCAATAAAGAAATGGACATTCTTCCTCTTAATCTAAGGCTTATGGGGGGGGGGGGGAGGACGAACTGGACGAAAAGAAAGTAGTTCAAAGAATTGTTTTCGCTGAAGTGTCTGTTAATGAAATTCTGTAGGTTCTCCGTGCGTTGACTAATCGTTCGTTTATAAATCAATAGAAAACCCAGTTATTATTCAATCACTGAAGAGCGCAATTTTAGGAATGTGCGATATGAGACACTTATGATTTTATATGTGTGTTACTATTATTGTTGCCAAACAAAAAGTAACACTTTGTAATACCTAAATTAACAGGTTGTGGTCAATAAATTAAAATTTGGCTTGCTCCTTAAACTGTTACGAAACGACTTAATGCCGCCAAAATCCATGCATAGATAAAAGCGAAGCCCCCCCCCCCCACCCCTAAAGCTTCAATTATGCTTGAAATATTATTCGAATTACTTGCAACTATTTCAAAACTATTTTTTTGTTTCTTGTGTTACTTAACAGTTTCCTTCAGTTAAGTTCAGTTCCTTTATTTTTTCACCGCTAATATTTGTCAACAGATTGTCGACCCTTTTTACAGTAGATTAAAGTTAATTAGAGATAAGATGTATCATATATTTAAGATACCTACCTTGTCTTGATTGCAAAGCTTAATCGTCACATTCCCCAAAGCTCTTAACACTTGTGATGCTGTTACGCCTTTTTCTGAACGGATTATCTCTCAGTGCATAACTTGCGGAATTTTAGACGTCCGGTGCATGTTCTAATTTGTTTTCTTCCAGAGGTGATTCTTTTTCTGTCTGGTGAGTAAAATTTTTCTATGTGATGAATAAAAATTCTCATATTCCATTTGAGTAATTTTAATGTAAGCTGCTGTCATTTTAGTTCTAAATTAAGTATGAGCACCGGGATAAGGTTGATAAGATACGTCCACAACCTGTAAAAAATTCAATGTTTTCATGCTAATTGCTAAAAAAGTAATGAGGAAAGGTTTGCTGGGCAATGGGTTTTTTCGTTTTATCCATATGTCAGCGGTGCATGTCTGAAAGTTTAAAATTTTGGCCGTTACGGCAGACACCTTTGTCTTTCGGCACTCGCCTATTCTACACCATGAAATTGTTGGTTTCTTGTAAATGAAGCACTGTTCAGGTGAATCATTATCACCCCCTGGTGTCACTTCAGTTTAGATCAAGAAACCCCAGGGGCAGAAAATTTTAACTTTATCTTACAACTTATTCCTTTTATTTAAACTTTTGGGTGCGCTTTTTAAATCTGGAAATACACGAAGAGTGACATGGTATCTTAAATTACTTTTTCCAGTATGGCAGGTACTTAACGAGGGTACTTATTATCTGTCTCACATGCTATCTGAGGAAGAAACGAAAATTCTACATTTTTTATCATATATCGAAGAATGAAAACGAAACAAAAGCGATGAACTATCTCCAAGTTTTTGAACGAAAGATATAGTACTGCCGCTGTTATTCAAAAAAGAGTCTCAGAAATATACACTGCTAAATGACAATCAACATTATTAAAGGGTGAAGATAAATGAAAAAAAATTTAGTGTAAGCAGCTTTGAAAACAAATCATGCAATGCATTTCTATCGATAGTAATCATAATTGAAGACCAACTAAAATGTGTGATTAGTGCGGTTTGGCATATCACTGTCTGAGATATTGCCCAGGGATTTAGTTGTGTTCAAAGTGATTTAGAACTTATTATCCTTCACCGCGGAAATATAAATGATGCACCAGGTAGGTACTTCAGTTAACGGCTAATTTGAAAGAGAGGAGAAATGCAAGTGGGAATGGATGTGTCCACAGTGTTTTGAAGAGTATTGAATAATATGTCAATAGCTTAAGGATTTTGGTATATTATTCAACACTTTATTAAATCTATGTTTTAGTTCATATATTGTTAAACAGCAAATAATGAATTTTCGCATACCTTCCACGACGGCGATACAACCTGAAAGACCAGTTAGCTATGTGTTTCTGTGTATAACGCAAAAACGTGATAATGAATTTTTTAACATTAGATTCTGTTGAAAAAGCATCAGTTAATGAAAAATACAAGATACTTTAATATGAATACAAATTAATATATTTATTCATTATCAGCAAATATCAATCTCTCTCACTCACACACGCATTGAAACTGAAAAACCTAAACATTAAGGAAAAATTTATTAAGACAGCAGTAGCGACGTCATCATTAAAGAAATGATTGTTTATGAGATGATGATACGATCTTTAAGATAAACACTCATGACACTGGTCAATCCTTTAAGGTGTCTGGAGAAAATCCTGAAGTCAGCTGAAGAGAGAGGCTTTTTAATCCAGACAGACAGCGAAAAATGAACATCGAAAACCAAAGTAAGTTTTAGAAAGAACATAAATTTACTCTTATCAGCATACTCTAAACACTTGGATAAATTCAAATAGTTAAAATTAAGGAAAGGTTAGAACTTTGACTTTTGTGGTGAAAAAAATGAATATTACAATAAAAAAATATTGTGAAATAATTTCTGGGATGTTGCAAGTTTAAAACAATGTATTGCCGACTTATATTTAAGAAAAGTATAAAAGAAATTCTAACCATTCATAAGCTACAATGCAAGAGAAAATCATTAGTATTTTCATCTATGAATTATTCATTTAATCAAACTTTTATTAATGCTAATACTAACTTCATGAGTGAACAATAAAGGTTTAACCCGTAAATCCAATGCTAACAATCACGTTGCTTCATGAAAGGATTTTACATAAGCTGTTCTCATAAATTATATGTGTTTAAACCCATTACCTTTAGAGCATAATCTATTTATACTTGCAAGTTGTTTCACTTCATTATTTCGCAATAGGGATCCTTTAATCTCTGTTTGTCCACCAATTCATAATCTCTATACGTAAGAATTTTCAAAATTATAAGTGCTGACGTAGATAAGACATTAAGAAAATAACTATCCACATTGTGAAGTAAGTAATCTTTTCATCAATACATTTAATTCGCTAATTACGTAGGACAGAAATTGATCAGTTAGTAGAGAAGCAATATCAAACACATCTTAACATTTACCCTGAAGGATAAATATTACGATGTGTTTGATATTGAGAAGCAAACTTGATATTTAGAAAATAAATATTTATCGTGATAAATATTTATTTCCTAAATATTTATCCTGAATTATAGGATAAATATTTAAGAAAATAAATATTTATCCTATAATTCCTGAAAAATTATAAAGGAATTATAATTTTTCAGGAATTAATATTTATCCTGAATTTTAATATTCAGGATATTTATCCTGATATTTTTTCAATAATCAGGATAAATATCCTGAATATAATAGGATATATCCTGAATATAATAGGAACGTTAATATTTATCCTGGTAAATAAAGGAAAGGAAGATAATATTTATCCTGATATTTTTTCATTTAAATTTTTATCTGAAAAATAAATACTTTTTTTTATTGTAATGTGTACCATAGGGACCCACTTTTAAAGAATAATTTTACCACACAAATCAGCCTGGGGAACATTAGAAGATACATTGATAAGACTCAGCAGATGTCAGTAACATATTAGAAATTTGTTTAAAGGAAGATGATTGTTTTTACATCAGCAGAGATAATGTATCTAATACTTTCCAAACACAAACAAAGAAGAAATTAATGCATGATGAGTGTTTCTATAAGTGTCTTGTTCTTGACCAACTGAACTGTTGGAAAACTCATCAATTCCACGAAGTAGCTCAGATTTACCACAATTTGTTTTATGTGAAGTTCATAATATTTTTCAATTTACACAGAGGGGGAGACTCAAAAGGCATAGGAAAGAATCCTTATAAATAATTCCAGAAATCCCAGTGCCCCGCCTAGAGCAGTTGGAGTTGCCTCCTTTTGGCTAATTATAATGGTCATGACTACCTGCAAAACCGCTTACTAAGAATTGGAGTGATTAGGGTATCTGCCTGTCCACTCTGTAGCTTGAACGATATGGACAGAGGGCACCTCAAGATTTATCCCAAACTTGATAATTTAATTTTTGATACTAATGGTGGTTTTAAGAATTTTTTTAATCATTCCAACCTATGTTGAGCTGTTCGTCGACTGATGGCCGAGAGGATGGAGACGAGCGAAGATTATAATTAAAAAAAAAGCTTATAGTCTCATCAAACTGTTTCACTCTAACTTTAACCTTAAATTCATAACCAAGGTATACGTTAGGAGTAAACAATTAGCTTAATCCTACGTAAGAAAATCACTATTTTTTTTCATACATATTGTGAATAATAGTAAAACAAACAGTTTAATCATACATATGATGATTTAAGTATTTTGTTGATTGCTAAATGCTTAAAAAATTATAACATCGTCGTGTTGCACGGTTATTAAGAGCTGAAATTCATTTCTCTTACTGATTGTAGCAAGGAATTTTTTTTTCTAATGTGTTATTGGCGTGATTAAAATGGCGTGACATAAGAACTGTTCAACGGATCACGCATACATTTTTACTCTCGTGATTCGAACGGTACATCATTTTTCCTAATAACTCAAATCCTGATTTTTTTTTGGGATTTTTTTCTCTTCCGGTATACATGGAATTCCCCAAATTCCACTCAGTTTAAATTTAGACATGATGTGGGCGGATCAGTGAGTTTTACATCAGTAATGGTTATAATAAACAGGTATGTATGAAATAGAATGATATGAACTTCATATAATAACCATCGATTGATATAAACCTTTCTTTTCCATAATTATCAAAATATGTAGAATTTGACAAAAAAAATTGTATTTGCAGACAAGTTTCCCAATCTCTTACTTCGGTTACAAGTACATAACAGTATATAGGTTAGAGCTATAGACAGTATATTATTCAGCATCATGCAAATTACCTACGCTTTTTAATAATAAAGATTCAAGTATAACGTCTCTTTAAAACCCAAACGTTAAATAAACAGAAACCCCTGCCTATGCATAATGCATAATGTATTATATAACAGTTTATTTAAATTAGACGTGGGCATAGCGTTTCAAATTACCGACATACAATTTTATAACTTCTGTGATTTATTTTTTTATTTATCGTAAAATAGTGATTTAAAAATTATTTTGAGCTTTTATTGAATGTGAATATAATTGTAAAATACTCAATGGTATTTCAATTATTACGTTACTAAAACTAATTTTAACGACTCGAAAAGTTGAATTAGCTATTTATAAATTTCTCCCCGAAAGACCGCTTTATGTAAGATTCATTTCATCTTTCACTTAATTACTTTTTCAGTGAAATAAATCTACACTTTACATTGATCAGGGCGTCAGAAAATAAAGTACTTCTGATAGTTAAATTGTATTTATCATGTGCATTAACTAGTGGTTAACAAACAATTTACAGCAGGGTAGGAAAATCTGATTATAATATGCTTCTGATTCCGCCTTTATTATCTTGCTTCAAATATTATTTATTTCTGTTACTTTATGTTATTTTATTGTTAAAGTTATTCTGTTAACATTCTTTTTTAAATTTGTAATTACATTAGTTATTTGTTATGCGTTTGTATGGCTTATTATTTATTATTCCATTTAAACCGAAGACAAATTGTTTTTTTTAAAATTTTTAATATATTTTGATATTTGTAAATTGAAAAATTATAAACAGAATCAAGTTTCAAACAACCAATGATATTTATGTACAACAAACTTGTTTTAATGATGTTATAAATTATAGCATAACGCTCCTGTTTTTGCAGTAATGGATTACCATGCCATATCCTTTAGACAAGAAAAATAATACAGCTATGTATAACTGAAAATGCTGCAGCTCTTTGTGAAATTTTAACTGTAACGGATTTCCTCTTTGAAAAGTTATGAAAGTAAAGAAGATGCTCCATATTTCATTCTCCTTATAAATTATAAGGATTTATTCTTATTCATTCTCATCAAAAAGATACTTCTTTAAACCTTGTTTTTACTTTAAAGTTTATGTTCTACTTAATCATTAAAATATCATATTTATTCCAATATATCAACTGTATATGAGCCATAATTTTATGTTCTCAAAAATTCATATCTATTGATAGTTTTTAATTGCTCTTAAAAATGTTTGAAGAAAAAATATATTGGTATACGAAAAAAAATCGAAATTTCTATTTCTATTGATAATCATCTTGTACCACTTTTCATGTGTGGAAGAATCAAACACACAGAATATATTAATGTAGATATATAACAAATATTTACAAAATCCTTTCCAAATTAAGTCTGAAATCGCTATTTGAAATTGTTTATAACTTTATAAAACTTATAACCTTTCCTATTCATGAGATTTGCTTTCAAAATTTAGAGGATGACAGTATAAATATTTTCTACTATTACTTCTTTTCTGTTTAAAAAATTTCTTGTCCTCCACATAATTACAACATTTCTTAAAAATAAACAATTTGCAACCCATAAAAACCCAAACCCAAACAAACATACACACACACACACACACACACACACACACATATATATATATATATATATATATATATATATATATATATATATATATATATATATATATATATATATATATATATATATATATAAATATATATATATATATGTATATAAATATATATATATATATATATATATATATATATATATATATATATATATATATATATATATATATATATATATATATATATATATATATATATATATATAATATAACTTTTATCAATTTTTTATTGATTTCATCTGCGTAGTGTGTAAAATCTTTACTTTTTTTAATCATTTACAAACCCACGAATCGATTTCAAATAGTATTGCTCGGACAAACACCATTCGTTATGTATTAATATGCATGAAAATTAAGACACCCCGAATAAACGTAGGTTAAACCAATATGCGAAAGAAAAAATGAATTTTGGTATTCTCTAATAAATAAATTTAATAAACGTACCATCATTACAGGAACCAATGTCTATTCCAAACATGACGATGAACAGCTAAATTATAAAACTAAAACATAGCTAATGCATATATCATCTGAAGTCAAGTGAAAAATGAACACGTCAAAGCAGGACCTGTCAAATACTGCGGATGTATTCGACAAAATAGGTGGGCTTCACCTGTATGCAATTTTACACTGTCAACGTGAAAAGAATCTGAAATTTGTTATTTACAAATAAATAAATTTAATAAATAAATTTAATTGGTACCATCATTATCAGTACCAATGTCTATTACAAATATGACAATGAAGAGTTCAATAATAAAAGTTAAAATATATATAGCGAAGACGAATAACATCTGAAGTCAGTTAAAAAATAAAAGGGTTCAAAGTATGAGCTGTCAAAAAACGCGAGTCTCTTCGGAAAAAAGGTAGGTTGCACAAATGTATGCAATTTTACACAGTTAATATAAAAAATGAAATTAGGTATTCACTAGTAAACAAATTTAATAATCATACCATCATTACTAGAACCAATGTCTATTCCAAACATGACGATGAAGAGTTCAGTTATAAATTATAAACAAAACGTATTGGAACATTTATCAGCTCAAGTCAATAAAAAAGATAAACCTGTCAGAGTAGGAAGTTTCAGATCACTTGGAGGTCTTATTTGACAAAAAAGATAGATTACACCAATATGCAATTTTACATTGTTAACATAAAAAAATAATAAATGTTGCATAAGCAAATTTAATAAACTTACCATCATTACAGGAACCAATGTCTATTCCAAACATGACGATGAGGAATTCAATTATAAATATTACACAAAACATAGCGGAGACGTATATCAACTCAAATCGATGAAAAAATGAACGCGTGAAAAAAGGAGCTGTCAAATCACGCGGGTCTATTCGGCAAAAAAACACCGGAGTAATATCAGCCTTTATTCGGCAAAGGTCTAGCACCGACTGAATGGTGAAGAGTTATCCCCCATACTTAGAGCTCTGCAAATCGATAATAGGGATGGGTTGGGGGAGGGATGCTCTTAAATGATTTTCCCCCACCCACAGTTTTGATGGAGAACGACATATACTTCTTTTCCCCCCTCTTCTACTACCTGTATAAATTTTAATACCCTTTAAGGAAAGTGGTAGTAAAGGGGAAAAAACCTTTCCTTAAAAATTATAATTTTTCCTTACACCAAGGAAATATTTAGGGGAGTCAAATTTTAAAATGACTCCTATTATAAATTATTATTTGAATAAAGTTGGAATATAAAATCATTTAACACTGAGAAATTTGGAAAAAGTTATTAAGTTTTCGACAAACGTTAACAAATGTGTATTTATTTTTCTTGTACAGTCTATATTTCCTTCTTTTCATAAAAATATTTATAAAGAAGCATTTAGTGTATCTTTTTATTAAGGATAAAATTTGTTCTACCACTAATATAAACCCTACATTTTTAACATTTACTCATTCGTTGTAAATCTGTATTTACATCAAAAGTAAAAGACTACATTAACAGAATTAATTTTTCCCTCCAACTTTTATTAAATTTGCCACTCAGTAAATATAAAAGCTTTGTTACGAAAAATATATTAAAAATACGGAAACATCATTGATAAGTACGCTTAAAAATATTTACTAAGAAGATTACATCTTTATGTTATATTTAGCCACTATAAAAAAATGTGTTTACATGTATATAAACCATACATTTAATTAGTGAATTTAAAACTGTTGTTATTTTTTCAGGAAATGCATCGACATTAAGAGTTAAGTAAAATTGCGGTGAGCTATTAACACGGGATAAATTTTGCATTTTTTACTATCATGTTTGCTTTTTTTTATCTCTCACTGCATAGTTTTCCTCTGGAGAATCTTTGTCTAAAATTAAAACCGTCTGACAAGTAACATCAAATTGGTTAATTGGAAAGACTCTTGGAGTGTTTAACCACTGCATTTTCACAGATGACAATGCTTTTTTGAAATCAATGTTCAATTGGTACCGAGTCACTGCTCCCTCCCCCCCCCCCCCCCCCCACACACACATCACATACATATTCTCTTGAAACTGATACTTAAAGTTAATACAACTGTGTTGGTATGTTTTCAAGCTTTGAAAATATTTTTTTCCTCTTACATAACAAAACTTGAAATATTTCAGCATTAAAATAAAATAACTGCATTCTTAAATTCTACTTTTTCCATCAAACGATTACGTTAAACCAAAAATGTGAAAGGAAACACTTGACAACCCTTTTAAGGGGACTCACTACCCTCAAATCTTTAAAACATTCGATTTTTTGAAAAAAATATATGTTAAAGCCTGATCGTTTCTGAACAAAATAAAGCAAACCGCATGAAAATATTCCGCTTAGTTTTGGAGATATTGATATTCTAAATATTTAATTACTGATCAAGTTTATGGTAAGAAAAATTTTAAACTCATTTTTCTCAAAATGTAATTTTGCATCATTCCACAGCTGATATCTCAAAAACTATGAAACATAATTCCATGAAATTTTTATCATTATATAATCATGTTATTTTATTGCGTCTGAACTAGAATTATTGCAATGACTGCACATTTTGTTATTTTTTCGGGGGTAAATTAATGCAAAAACTCAAGGAAATTTTAAGTGTGTTTTGAGCAGTTTTACAAAAATTGAAAAAATATTTTAACGTTGAATGTTTTATGTTCAATTGTATTTTGAATTATTTATCTTAGATATAAAACAGGAATTATACATTTAAGTGTAAAATTAATTTCATAGTTCTGCGCGCAAGCCAGTATACAATAAAAATACTTAAAAAACAAGGTATAACTAAAGAATTAAAAAAATTATTTAAAATTATTTTGAGGGTTGAAAATTTGTTTATTAAAATAAATATATCAATTTATCATATACATAAAATTTGGAATAATTGGGAGTAAATTGAAATAGTTACAAAGAGTCAAAAAGTATGAAAATATGCCTTATTTCCTCGACTTAAGGGTCGTGAGTCCCCTTAATGAAATGTGATTGTCGAGCAGAAATATCTAGTTCAGTCGTATTTTTCAAGAGAGAGGGTTTTCTGTTCCCTGAATGTCAAGGATTTAATTTTACCTCGTTTCATTGGCGGTCATTGAAATGTTATTTCCCTTTCCGCAAAGTTGGAAAATAATTTGTTTTTCGAGTTTGACCTCGAAAATTTTTGTTGGACGTACATCAGGATTTGAATCTGGAAGTTTGGATCGTCATGACAGACTGGATTAACCTTTGAAAGATTTCTTAGAATGAAAGGTGGCCACATTTTCGAAATTATTCAAAACATTAATCAGCTAAAAAGGTGTTTGTTTTTTAGGACAAAAAAAATGTGGCGAAAATTGAATGAAATGATCCCTTAAGACTGAAAGATAATGTGTAGCATTCACTTGTGCTACAGATATCCCAACAGACAATTACAGGACCACAAAACAATTACATGGTTACTCATTTCCAGCCGGCGGAAACACAGACAACTAACTTTTTTTCAGCAATACCGCAATTTTTAAACAAATGTTTTTCATTCTTTGTAAGTATTATTGTTAATAATATTCCAAAAAATGTAAAGTCATTAAGATGGCTTTGAATTTATCTTAAAATACAATTCACATAAGTTAATGGCTTTAATTCTACAACTGTTTTCACCATTGTAAATGACATTTCAATAAAAGGACGATTTTAGGAAGCAAAAGAGCAATCATGAACAGTTATCCCACACGCAATGACTGATAGTACCACGTGTACATGAATTGAACGATCAATTATCATTATTCTTCCTGAAATCTAGGAAATGGTATTACTGGTCTTCACTCCACTTAATTCATTAAAAAAAATTATTGCTCAGCATAGTATTTATGTCATGCTTCATCTGTTACTTATCTCTGCCGATGTCTTTCGATCATCTAACATTATACCTGCGTAATTTCACGAGTTCAAAATTTATTCTTAGTTGTCTAGTATCTGAGTGTTCACGTATATTCATGTTTTTCATATGCTGTAAAATATAAATGCATATATCTATATATACAAATATATATATAGATATACACACATAGTTATTTATTTGTTTATTTATCCTTCAAATAGTTTTTATATAGAATCTCAAGAAAGCAGTAAGAGGCGATTCAAGAGCCTAATCGCTTGAAGGATTTTAAGGGATTTTAGTTTTCATCTTTCTGAAAGTACGAAGTTCCATTTCGAAGAATGAAAGGGTATTTATCAACCCAGATTTCTCTGTTTAGTGCCAAACATTTCGTTTGCTCAGCTAAACTCAATTTTAAAGCAATTTTCCGGAATAACTTTTCAAACACGCCATATAATATATCAATAAGGAATAAAGAGTCATTGATAAAATGGAAACAACTACATCTTCGTTGACTGCCGTATCTATTAAAGTACAGTGATGCTGATAGTATTTTAGACTGAAGAAGAAAGAATATATCTTTTTTTTCATCATGTTGAGTTGCAATACTTTTACACACATGTTTATGAATTGATAATTTTTTTTTCTAAGAGGAAACATTTTATCTTACCAAATATTGCACCTTCAATTTTAATCTTTATTATAACTTCAACCTTTTTTACAAAACATTATGGTAAACAATAGGGTAAAATGCAGTATTTTGGGATCTTAATGTTCAATGCACTTAATATATAGGGAGTACTTATCTTTGAAACTTATATTAGAACGGCCCAAATGAAAAGGAGACTTTTGTTGTAGCGGCAATGCTTTGTGTTTGCTCCAGTATTTGTCGTTGCATGTTACGAAATAAAGCTTCTATCGTCTGAAAGTGTCAGGGTACTATTTGAAAATATTTAAGGAAGGTGGTTATGTACGGTCGTGACATAGATTCGCCCAAACACAAGCGGCGAGAGTTTATTCAGTAGCAGAATGTGTTAATGAAGCCGAAATTTATCACTTGGGATGTGTATACTCAACTGTGTCCACTGTGAGTGTCTGTCACAGTGGACAACATTCATAATGTTTAGGGAATTTCTTAAAGGACGTCTGATTCCGGAACATGCCGGGACATGCTCCAGCAAACTTGGCCATCACCACGGAATAGACTGCCGTCTACAAGTTTTGCAAGATTTGCCGTGTGATAAATTCTGCCGGGAGGTCCTCGACCATCGCTCCTACAGCCTTGACTTGCGCCTACCACATCTTCGGCCCACTGAAAAAGGCTTTCAAGGCCCCCGGTCCGGAACGTCTTTAAGACTGGTTCCGCAGACAACCACGGGCATTCTTCGCTCAGGGTATCCAAAATCTAATAAGCGATGAGACACTTGTTTGAAGCGAGAACTTTGTATTGCGAATATGTAGCTCATGCATCTCTATTACTCCCTGTATGTTCCCATTTCAAAACAATAAGTGATTACAGATGAAAAAAAGGTCTCAGTTTCATATAGGCCACACTTAAATTTCTTTACTGGATATGTATTTTGCGGAAAGAAGCTTGTCACAGTGTTTTCTGTCTACATTACCACGCCTTTCCAGAATTAAAAGGGTATTATATAATGGTCAGTCAGTATCATTCAACGAAAGTTTTTTTAAAAAATATTATTGGGTTTATTTGCATGTTATGATAAAATATTTGATACTTTTAAATGTGAAATTTTTTTTTTGAGAGGTTGAACCTTTGCCTTTTCAGAATACCTGCTCGATAGTTAAAAGCATATTTTCCAACAATATATCCTACTTTCATATAGAGTCATTTACAAGGTATTCATAAGGTACTTGTTAAAAGAAAAATAATCGAAAGACAATGATCTTTAAACTATGTTAAACCTCACATGCTATTGCAAATTTATGGAGATTTCAACTTTGCCTACGAAAATTTTGTCGTGTTTTTTATCTTGAACATTTTACACAAAATCCGACATTATAATGATTGCTTTTTGAACACTTTATGAAAATTAAATTCTTAGTAGGAAAACGATATTTTATCACAGTAGTTTGTTACTATTTTTTTAGTCTCTAACACCTTCTGAAATATTCTTGAACTCAGATTGCATATATTAATCTGATACCCTTATTTTTAACGAAATTGACTTAACCTTTTTTTTAATCTCATTTTATGATATACATCTAATACAAGTTGAGCAGTTCTTTGCTTTCGAAAAGTTCGTTTCCTACGCCACTCGCAGGGACGGAAACTTTCGGAAAAGGTACATAATTAATCACGACAAATAAATTTCTGTAAGAGCTGGATTTGTAATATTTTATCCTGTTCCAGACAAAGACAAATTATCTTACTTCGTATTTCACTCCCTGATTCTTCATCGTCGTCCAAAGAAACGTCGTCATCTGAAAGATAAATAAGCAATTTAATGTTACTTCCAAAAAAATATAGACCTATCACAGGAAAAATAAAAGCTTTGCATTATAGTAACATGAAACCAGTGGGTATAAGAAAATCAAAAGAGTTATGCAATATCTGACTTCCTTCAGTTGAATGAAGGGTTTCAAGATATGAAAAATTGCGTAATTTCTGTGCGATGAAATTGCATATTTCATAAGATTTTCAGTTTAATTTCCATTTCAGTGCTCGATAAATTAATTTCCGATTCGGAGATATGATATCGTTTCAGAAAATAATATATTGCTTCGAAAGGATAAACGCAAGAGGATTTTCCCTTATAGTGTTTTTATATAAACGCAAATTCATAACATTTTAAATAAGTTATGTTAAAATTATAAAAATAATTTTAGTTATAATGCTTCACCAGTTATCAATTATAAATATTATCGCCTAGCTGTTGTGGACATATACAAGGTGCGGCCATTAATTTTCAGGACTGATCTAATAATTCCAGAAAATATTACATAAAATACATACCCATTTAATATGTTTCGAAGTAATTCCCACCTGCGGTAATGCACTCCTGTGCTCAGCTGTGTAAGTTTCAGAAAAAAACTTTTAAACTCCTATTTCGGAATACTCTTTAATGCTGACGTCACCGTTTTCTCGATGGATTCGACATCCTCAAATCTTGCTCCCTTCACTTTCATTTTTGGAAACAAGAAAAAGTCTGCCGGTGTTAAGTTCGGATAACATGGAGGATGCTGCATCTCCACGACCTCATGCTGGGCCAATTTGCTGAAGGGAACACGATTTGAGGATGTCGAAGCCATCAAGAAAACGGTGACGTCCACATTAAAGAGCTTTCCGAAAGAGGACTTTAAAAGTTGTTTCCGAAACTTATACAGTCGAGCACAGAAGTGCATTACTGCAGGTGGGAGTTTCTTCGAAACATATTAAATGGGTATGCATTTCATGTAGTATTTTCTGGAGTTATTAGATCAGTCCCGGAAATTAATGGCCGCACCTTGTATTACACCACAGATTATCAAGATGTAAAAACGAAATTAAATTTCCTTGTGCTGCTGTGAGTATCGAGCTACATAGTTAGAGATAGGATGATAGATTCAGCGATCACCATTATCTATTCTTTTTTCAATATGTAAATAGCTTCCGGTCTTTTATGTTTGTTTAACATGTGTAAATATAAAAAAATAATAATCTGTGCAGTTTATAAAAGTAATATCTCCACAAATTGGATTGTATGATTGGATTTCATGCTACTCGAGCCTGACTACAAAATTTAACCCAAGAGGCCACCGATGTATAAAGAGAGAGTGAGAAAGAGAGATATATAAAAGTAAGAGAATACAAAGTGATGTAAGAAAACTGAAAGAAGATCATTTCATGCGACTCATATATACAATATCGTAAACAAAGCATAACTGTGTTCAAAGGAAATAAAGAATTTTATATATATATATATATATATATATATATATATATATATATATATATATATATATATATATATATATATATATATATATATATATATATATATTTATATATATATATATATATATATATATATATATATATATATATATATCTGTATATATATATTTATATATATGTATGTATGTATATATATATATATATATATACATATATATATATATATTTATTTATATATATATATATATATATATATATATATATATATATATTTATATATATTTATATATATAGACGTTCCAGACCAGGTCCATATAGGCTTCGGGTTGATGTATGCGGGTCCGGTTTATATAGCACCACAAGGATCGGAGTCCGTGTTAGCTAGTTGCCACCTAAATTTTGACCGAGCATTCCCCAGGGGCGAATCTGGAGGGATCGTACTCTCTCCTTCCCTTTCGAACCTCATAGAGGGACTTTCCAGTCTGCGGGTTTAACGTGTCCATATCCGGCCTAGACACGGAGGTATTTAATGGCGCGTGTCGGGATTAAATGTGAGCAACCTCAGCACCGAAAGACACCGCGCTACCATAAATCTACTTGGAGCCCTATAAAGACACACATACGTATATCATAAAGTACAATCCGATAATCTGTATCTGTATTAGCAGTAAAAACAAAGGGATAGGAGACTGCATGGAAGAAATGGGAAAAAATAATTGTCTTCGAAGACATTTCACTTGCTAGATTACCTAGGTTATTTGTAGTCGCATTTTCAAATTTTGCTCATGTCAGGCGGGTGTCACAATATTTTCAAGGTATTTCATATTTTATTTCCTTCCAATATAGTTTTGCGTTGTGTACAGTAGCATAAAGTTTTAATATCATCAACAAGTTTTAATATCAAACATAGATTTCGATGTGTGCATCTTTTATAGCACGATTAGCGTCTAAATGGTAATTCAGTTCTGTCCATGTGTTTCGTAGCATATCAGGAGTTATTAGACATTTTTGCTTGGGGATTCTTTAAATCCGTTGTGTATAAACAAAAAAATGAAATTGTGGATAAGTTGAAGAAGCCTATCATTTAAGCAATCCGTTTAATATTTTTCGCGTAGTATTTTTACTTCTGATATGCTACGAAACACTTGGAGAGAACTGGATTGCCATTTAAACCTTTGTCATGCTGCAAAAGGTGCATACATCGAAATCTATGATACTATGATCGAAATCTATAATTGACTTCAAAACTTGGTGAGATGCTCTTTCTATTTAAATAATTTTTCTTTAAATTATAATGGTTAGTTCCGTAAAAATATGCCATAACTTTTGGATACTTTTATCCCGGACATCCTGTATATATGCTTCAAGTGAAATGCATGTGGAAATGAAATAGATTTTTAGAAGACTTTGTTTGCTCTTACAGTGCATACAGTAAACATGAATATCTCAACTTACATCTTAGCATTTTTCAATAATATTAATTTTATTTTTTAATCTCAGTTCATACCAATTAGTTCATATTTATATAAAACGTAATTTTTTTACGATATGTTATGTTACGATGAATATACCTCAAGGAAATGTCGGTTGTCTTCTGAATGAAAATTCATTCTGGAAATTAAAAAAGTGAAAATTAAAAATCAGTTTTTACCTTACATCTAAAATATTCAAAATATTGTTCAACATATAATATAATTTAATTTGTTCACTTAATTCATATGCATTTTTCGGCCTTAATAAATCAGTTTGAAATTTTGTTCCTTTCCATCAACAGTGACAACTTGGAAACCTATGAAGAATAATTTTTCATTGAGAAAAGTATAAGTCTCATTTTTTCGAAAGACGGGGAAACCGTGAGTTGTAGTCTTGAGTAATTAATCGCAAATTGTGACAATCTTATCTTCATCACAGTTTCTTGTGTCACAGAGACTTCCATCACATCCAAACAACAATATCCACACGTGATCATGAAAGGAATAACAGGAAGTCATAGTATTCGAAGAACGGAATGAAGAGGCATTCAATTTTTAACTATCATGCCAATTTGAAGAGAAATATATTGTATTACGACTAGAAAAAATTATCTTGTAATTAATAATAATAAATTAAAGTAAATCTTAAAATAACAAACTATATAACTGTGGAAATTTATAGAAAACTTAAAAAAAAACTTTCTGAATAAGTGAGAGAAAATTGTCCTGAAGTTTAAAAAATTGTATTATAATTATTTCTATGGATTTAATAACGCAACTTTAGTTTTTTTAATTAACCCGGAAAATATATTTTTCATTTAAAATATTCTAAGCTCACAAAATTTATTAAAAAGAAAGCGTTTTAATCCCCTTAAAAGCATTTCCGGTTATTTTTTTAATTATTTAAAAATCATACCATTGAATTCTTCAGTAATATAGATAAAAAAAATTTTTTTTCTTCTTTAATTTCTTTGAAGTCGCATAGAACCCGTTTGAAGTCACCTGATTAATATGAAACAAAAAGGAAGATGGAAGGAACATTTATTTTTTTCAGGGAGACAACTTACTATAAATCAGTTCCGTAGAATATATTCTTTCATTTTTTCCGTGATCTCGCTTTTGCTTTCAAAGTAAAGAAATCTCTTGCAAAGAAAATATTTTGAGTGAGCTACATGTTCTAATATTTTTTTAATCTAAAACTTGTTGCTTGTTTCATTTTTTATTTTTCCGTTTAATTTCTTCATTTTGCGGTTAATGTTCTAGAGTTTACTTTTAAAAAATACCAAAACAACCAAGCAAAGAAATTGAATTTTAAAGGGAAGGACATATTTCAAGGGAAAAAGTGTTTTGAAATCAAAAAGCAGAGCTTTTGATACTAACGTTTTTTTTTAAATTCTTGATTTGCCTGTATGGAATTAAAGAATCAAGTAATTTTTTTTATAATAGTACCAATTATGTGTTATAAAACTAAAATATAAATGTTTTAATTATATAACACATCTAAATCTAAAAAATAAATGTTTTTATTATGAATTTTTATTTTGGTACGGGGTTATTTATAGATTTCAATGTTTTGTCGATAAACATACACACATTTCGAAAACAGTTGTACCTTTGTTTTACTACTTTATTGCCATTGAATTTTATTGTAGATATTTTATACTGTTTGGTATTTCTTTTATCTAAATGAATCATTTATTGTCTTTTATGCGGCATTTTTGTATACCATGAATAATTCTTCATCCTTTCTTTTAAAATTGCCTTCACTAATGTATTGGATGTGCCAGATCTTATTAATTGTATTTTTAAATTTAAACTCTGTTTAATTTCAGGATTAAAAGACTTAGGCATTTTGCTCCAAAATATCCGTTCCATACTTTTCAAAGAAGTCTAATATGCATGTTTAAATAAAACTACTGTAAATTCTTTGATATTATGATTTACCGAATTTCAGGATAACAATCTTATTAACTACAATGACATAATAAAACTTCTAAACTATAATTTGAAAAAAAAATTCAAGTCCATTCTTAATTACAAGATAGGCAGTTATTTCACTACGAGCTTAAGAGGTTTTCGTGGTGATCTTACAAGCCATGTACCCATATGGTTGATGCAGCTTGTCCCTCGGTGGACCTTGCGCCATAAAACCTAATCCAACCAACCAACCAACCAATCACCATAAGCCATGTAAGGTATATCCTATTTGTGTCATGATGACATACAACATATCGTGCATCATATCAGATTTTTCAAATATAATTTATATAGTATCTTCTACTGGTATGTAAAACCAAATATTTTAATTATACTGTATTTAAAAATCATTAAAATATGCGCACATATTCTGATACATATGATGGTCTGTTTTTCGGTAATAAAAGGTAGAAATGTGATCAGAATGTAATGAGAGCAAATGGCTGTTTGAAATTGAGGCGTTGACGTTGAAAAGAGGGTAAGTGCCTTGCCAACGCCTCCACACTAAGACACGTCAATTAGGGCCTCCATACCAAGAAATGTGACTGATTGACACGATCGTGTTAATCCTGGAATATATCTCTAGCCAAAAAAGATAGAAATATGGATCTTTTCCATATTTCTATCTGAGTGTTCTTGCTTCCAGTCTCTCGTAGATTTTTTTTTCTCCGATGATTACAGATTTTTGCGTTTATAACATGAGTATCATTAATTCCGAAGTTTCCCTCGTTACTAAGCCATGGGAAAGTCCTAAATTTGCATCTGTAGGTATCATTTCTTGTATTTTTTTGGCTAAAGATATATTCCAGGATTAACATGATCGTGTCAATCAGCCACATTTCATAGTGTGGAGGCTCTAATTGAGGTGTCTTAGTGTGGAGGCGTTGGCGAGGCACTTACCGTCTTTTCAACGTCAACGCCTCAATTTCAAACAACCAATTGTTCTCATTTCCTGCTGATCACATTTCTATTTTTTTTTACCGAATTACAGACCATCATATGTATCAGAATATGTGCGTATATTTTAATGATTTTTAAATACAGTATAATTAAAATAATTGATTTTGCATACCAGTAGAGGATACTCTATAAATTATATTCCCTATACATTACAGAACTGACGCTTACAATAAAAAAAATAATTTTTATGCGTTGAAATACAAAACATATAAAGAATTACATTTTCCTGTAATAATTACCAGAAGGCCTTTTAAATGACCGAGATGAAATTTACAGCTGCACTCCATTGATAAATTAAAATGCATGTTCTCTTTGACTTGAGCATAACTACTGAGAAATATAGGGACAAAAATATAGCTCATGCGCTTGGCTTTCAAACTACACTCCTAATAGGATTTCGCACTACTGATTCTTCTAACATTGAATTCATATCTCTAGACTTATGTTTTAAAGTCTCTTAGTCCTAACGGTCAATTTACCTCTCAAGTCGTAATTCATAACCGTAGCGCTCTAAACCAACTACTGATTACTTACTATACGTGACATAGGCTTTGCGAATTCTGTTGGTCTCGCTAGCTTGAAAAGTTTTAGTAAGGGCTGCAGCATTAATTACCATCTTCAATAAAGTCCTTTATCTCATCTGATTTGAGGGTCGGATGAAAAAAAGAAAAAAACAAGTGCTCGCATGCTACTGCTTTTCACTTTCTGTAAACAGCTCGAAGTGCTATGACATCATATTCGCTATTTTAAATGTGGGAGACAGTTTTCACCATCATATCATCACGACAAAGTACAGAATATCAGAAGAAATGTGTAGATTGGAAAATTCATATTAAGAGGACTTGGGATACGAAATTCTTAATATAAATTTTGCGGAAAGTTTAGCCGGGCGATGGCCGAATGACTAGGGTGTTGGCATTCGGTACCAGAGTCTGTGGGTTCGAGTCCCACACTTGGCATGGACGTTTGTAGCCGTAAGGAATCGGGTTTAAGCAGTAGGTCCCGGTCTAATTAGCACATCGTGCAGCAAAAGTTGACTGTAGCGTTCCAAACCAAACCAAACCAAACGGAAATGTTCTTATCAAAATAGCTACAGGATGAATATGCACAATACACGAAGAAAATATAAGCAAGAAGATGAAGTAAATGTATAATGATATAAAATGTGATACAATCTCCAAATATTTGAGATTTATAGGGGAATCTACTTAGCATTTTGCTCACTGAGAGATCGCAGATATCCAGAAACGTACCTTTTACGTGGAATATATCTCTTTCGTTATCTCTCGTTTTATCTCGGCATTTAAAGTACTTAGTACCTTAAAAAACATAACGCTTAAAAAGCACCTCTATTTTGAGTTTAATGTCACGTAAAAATATTCACCCAGAATTATGGTTAAGACCCTTGCCAAGTTCGCTGTTTCAAATTCTTCTAAAACTTACGTGGTGAAAGATACAAGTTTAATTATTCAGCATCGCATGCCCTGGACATTTGCATGTTTCCCACGATACAACGCGCGCGGAAAGGCTGAGAAAGATGATTATGTAAGATACACTTAAAATAAAAGGGCATTTAATTTCGCCCCGGCTCTTGTTTTCCCTTAACTAATTGTCAGGTCGCACAGCAAATGTCACGCTAACAAAACTTTGTGTTACACTTTGCTGACGTTCACTTTGCGCTTTAAAATCATGAACATGAATTATTGTTTGCTTTACTCTTTTTTTCCTTTTGGTTTTAAAGCACCCAGTTAATCTACCTCTCTGTGTCTAAGAGATAGTTCTGAAACGTTATTTAATAGAAGTTAAAGTTTACTTTTATAGAAGTTAAAGTTTTACTTATGCATTTATATTGTACGAGGTTCGAGTAAACATAGTAAAAAAAACAACTTATTTAAAAAAAAGTTTCTATTTGTTTTTCTATATATTCTCCCTAAAGCTCGATACATTTAGTCCAGCGATTTTCAAGTTTTTTTATCCCCATCATGAGGTAAGACTCTTCAAACTCTGCAAAATAATCGTTTGTTTCAGCAAAAATCATGTGAATTTCTTCCCTGAAAGAATTTTTTACATCCTTCATAACAGGCAGTAGTCCGAGTTCTTGAGGTACCCTTGCTAGAATTTTCTTTTTCTTTTCAATTTCCAACAGCTCGTAAACCAACTAGTTTTAATCATGGTTAGACGCTACAAAGTAACCATTGCAGTTTTAGAACATTATGTTCGCTACTGAACATCCCCACTTTGCTTTGTTAAATGTTTGAGAAATACGCCTCTGTAAGATGATTTGAAATGCTTTCTAGATGTTTATAAATAAATTCTCTGAATTAACGTATAAAATACACTGAAATACACCGAAAAGGAAAAAACGCTGCAAAAAATACACTGAAAAAGAAAAACAATAAACCATGGGGAAAACAAATGAAAAACCCCATTTTTCAGATGTATTACGTCAAAGTTGCCGTATCGCCATTAGCTGTTAGGTAACAAGTGCTACGTCAGTCTAAAACGATAGCATGAATGTCGGAAAGTAATACACACAAGTAAACTAAGTGTTATAAACTGAAGTTTAAATAGCCCTTTTAGGGTTCCTTAGAAACGTTTGTATTCTTTTTGCACGTATGATATTCCATTCACCAATGTGGTACATATTGAGGTCTCTGTGATGTGAATTTCATTCCTCCAGGTTACTCCCTTGCGAAGAAACTGCGAAACAAACCATATGGTCCTTAAATTTTGCACGCCAGTGTACTTACTCCATTGCTGATTGTATGCATTTAATTAAATATATAAGTAACAAACACTAGAATAGGTATTATTAATACAGTTTCCAAACTAACAATAGAATTCAGTATAGCATTACCCTACAGGACTGCAGCAGAAATGATAAAAATAGTTTTGTTCCTTTGATGCGAGACTTGCGATGGGTGCTTGGAACACAAATGTTTGATATCAAGCATAACAATTATGAGGGTAGCTCATTCGTCCTTAGGAACGAGTGCGTAGATTTGTATGATAATATATCGGGCATAAAAGTATTAATTTCAACTTTATTTTAAGTTGAAAACTAATATTTTTTTTTTATCTCTAAAAATCTCTCACCTGTTGGAAATCACCGCTTTGAAATGTGAAAACAAGAGTATGTTACATGTTACTATGCAAAAGCAGTCTTAATATGACAAATTTTCTGTATTGTCTGTACAAATTTTCTGTAGTACTAAAAATGTCTCTAGCGATGTGACGCGAATTCAGATAAACACCTGGAGCTGTCTAAATGTCACCTATAAAGATATAAAGCACTACAGAATTTGGCCCCAAAAAATGCAGCACTAGACCTATGCAACAGATTAAACCATTATTTTTCAACAGAAATACTATGTTATTGGCAAGGTAAGACGATTAAAATTCCTTGTTAAGTTTGCTGTACAAATGTCTCAGGACGTAAATGAGAATTTCAATTACAGCTTAATTAGATGGTGGTCACATTCTTAAGTACAAGTCTAAAGCATCTGTTGAGAAAAGAGACATATTCAAAGAAAACTAGCTTTCAGTTCAGAAAATTGTACACTCACTAGCTTTTTGCTTTTTTTTTTTTGGGGGGGGAGGTGTACAATAATATGAAAGATATAAAATATAGTTTACTCACACACATATCTTCTTTATGTGTGTGTATATATATATATATATATATATATATACACAGTGGAATCTCGATCTATCGTTTTTCAAGGGACCGGTTTAAATGAACGATAAATGCGGGAAAACGATTAATACGGAAACATAACAAAGCAATATGATCGTTGGGACTGGATAAAATGAACGACACATACGGAAAAACGATGGATCCGAAAACGATCGATCGAGATTCCACTGTATATATATATATATATAAGGGAAATATTAGAGGTCAGTTAACGCTACATTTCATTTCTCAAAGTCTTTCCTCCAAAACTTATTTAAGAAAATGTACAATTTACAGCAGTCTGGTCTACCTTTTCATACTTAAAGGAAATAGAATATATTTAACTTTAAACTCTTGCTTTTAATCATTTTCCATATATTTTCCTGTCAGTCGCAATTACATATTTAAATGAAAGAAATATATGCCTATTTCGTTAAACAATTTATAAGTATTCGTACGTTTGGTTCACTCTTGAAGAAGTTAAAAATGTTAACCATTATAATGTTTACCATACAATCGCGTTTTTGAGAGAAGTGAGGTTCGATTTGTTCTTTTTTCCATTTATTTTACGACAAGGAAATGAGGACATTAATTATATATTGTGAAGACGATGGTATAAATTAAATATAAACGACTTTTATTGAAACGACCTCTAGCCATTAAAAGAAACCGTCATCCAAAGGCCTCATTTGCACGATTTTATTAATCAAAACTTGAATATCCGTGCAGGCGTATAATTTTAAAACTCATCGATCATTCTTATGTCATATTAAAAGAGAACTTAAAAGTTTTGGAATGTTATATCGTCTTACAGCACTTGAAGTATTCTTGCAATGCACTTTTAAAAGGTTTTATGAGGGATACACTTTTTTTTTGCAAAAATTATTTAATCATGACTTCAACAAATAAATTATTAGGTATTAAAATATTTGATCTTGAGTTTTAGTGGGAAGACTGTCATTAAATGACCTTTGCGCATTGTGGCATCCGCTCATAAATCATTCGCAAAGCAGTGTTTGGGAAAAGTAATTATGGTTTTAATAAATGTCGTTTCTTAAGATATATATATTTTTATTTGTAGACACGATATGATTGAAGAAACACTAATATTTTTTTATAAAACTGAAATAGGAAGTTTCTCATGCAATCCTAAAACAAAACACTCCATTAACAAACACATCGTGATCACTGCCATGCGTCACTTCACATCCCTGGAACCATCTTTGTGTTGGTCTAACGCTTATAGCGTCTAATCCAGGGGTGTTTAACCTTTTGCAGCATCTGGGCCACATGGTAGATTTTTTGACGGCAGGTGGGCCGCATAAAAGAGTCAACTACATTTAAAAGTTTAGTTTTATTATGAAAATGAAAAATACATTGTATGATATATAATATCATAATCTTGGTGTGCAATGTATTGTGGTAATTTTGAACGAACTCGAACTTAATGGGATTTTTGAATTTGGTGGTTTTTTAAATGTCTGCTATATTCTGTGGTATGCTACTCGAAGCCAATTGCAATGTATTTTTAAGGTGTGTATCAGTCAACACACATTATTTGATGAAATTATAACAACTTTTGCAAATAAATATGTTTTTGAATTAATTTTAATTGCATTAGGATTAGAAAAACTGTGAAACACAACATCAACATTGGAATGATTTATATTTGTTATACCATGCGCGGGTCGCAGGTTAAACACCCTTGGTCTAATCCATAAATCTTACGCAGTTTGTTTACTTCTGATGTCGTGTTGTGGCTTTCACGAAACTCCTACAGCAAAACGTGTCGTATATGAATATTTGACTCTTTCAAGATAAGGTGTTAATAATTTTGTCAAACTCACGTCTGCACGGCACGAATTTTTTCCGGTACGAAGAAAGTTCCGTGCCCTGATGATGAGACAGGAAAATTCCCATTTCCTATACGCCTGAACGGAGGACTTTTCTTCTCTTGTAACTTATCCGTGGTTACGTAATCACGCTTCTTCTCTTTCCTCCCTCCGGCTAAGTCCGGCAATATATTTTTTTTCTTTATCTAGAATGTGGTCACTACTGCTCAACTAATCTTCATTGTGTGCTAATTTTTGAAATCTGTCTCCAGGATGCTACAACTGAATAAGGTTCATTGTCTCTGCTCTCTCTGTATTGTTGTGCTCCACGACTGTGTATCATCTGTGTTTGTGAATAAAGAAGCATCCTTCTCCTTCCTTCTCCCATCCTTCATGTTGTGTGTGTTAATACAAATATTTCGGTTCTTGTAGATTCCCACTTGAATCAGTAATAACCTCTGCATTTGTGAAATGATCCTACATCCAATCACGTCGTATACTCCCCGAACAGAAGATATTTATTTGTTCAAAATTAATGGACAAACTAATGGATAATTTTAATCAATATATATTTTTTTTAAAAGAAAGACTGTATTGAGCACTCCAGAAGATTAATTTAAGTACTTTCCGTCAGAGAGTTATAGACATTTTATCAAATGAAAAATTAAAGATATGGGACGATCCATAAAACCCACGTAAACATTGAATACTCCCTAAATTACGTGTATGTATTTTTTTTTATAGTTTTCAATGCTTTGTATTATTTATTTTCTTTTTATGTTGCCAGCTATTTTCTCCTTCCTGTCCATGTTTCATGTTTTATCATACTTTTTCTTTCCCTTTCAGATTTTTTTTCCTTTTTCAGTTTCTGTTTCTCTGATTGGAAATCCGCTTCTATTCTTTTAATTCATTCTGTTGTAGGAAACGGCAACATACACTCATTGTTCAAAGTCATTACAGCATACTTTGGGAGAAGTTTCGTGTACCGTTTAAAACGCAGGCTAATTTATGGCCTGAAAATTCAAATTAAGTCATTGTTTTGAGCAGAATATTACATATTAAAGTCGTTTCTATCATAGTTTACATTCGTCTATTAATTTTAATTTCTGCACTAGTCAAACCTGGGTTTTCATTCGTGTTTTCTGTTACATGAAGCTATGGTTTCAAAGCATTACTTTAGAATTTTTCAACAATTTCTGCTGGTCCATTATTGACTAACTAAATTATATGGGAATCTACATGTATCGATATATATATATATAAAAGGAATTCCTCTGGCAGACACTATAACTATAATTAGGAACAGGAAAGTGGACATTTACGGCTGGCAATGGCACCTTGAACTCAAAAGTTCTAGTCGGGTTAAGCGACACGAAAATCAGTCAAGCAGGTCGATGGGATTAATAAATATATTAAATCTAGCACATTATTTTTATTTCGATGTTTACCGTTCATAAGATGTATAAAGAAGAAAATTCGTTATATTTTATAAAGACGACAGGACAAAGAACTTAGCGTCCTGTCTTCTCCGTATCCAAACGCTAAGTGTGCACATTTCAACTTTCACACTAGAACAAAGATATAAGACACGGCAGCTGAGCGCAACTCAGAAAACGTAAGGGGAAAGATTAAAGGTAGAGAATTAATGGAATAGCATTAAAACTGGTGTGGCGTTATTATTACGCACGCACGCACACACACGCACACACACACACACACACACACACACACACACACACACACACATATATATATATATATATATATATATATATATATACAACCTTTGTCCAGAAATTTCGGTGAATGACGTCATAGTGCTCACGGTCGTAAGAGTTTGCAACTGGCGACTACCGTGCCAGGACTGGTCAGAACCAGTTCCTGAGCGGCGGCGCTGGGAGTTAGCTTATCGTGTGGAAGCAGTTAATTGTAGAGAGAAGGTGTAGTGCGCTCGGTCGAAATTCAAAATGGATCAGCGGACAAATATGCTGTTCTGTTTCAAACTTGGAAAATCAACGAAAGAGACTCATGAAATGCTGCTAAATGTTTACTAAGAAAGTGCTGTCACCCAAACTAGCGAGTGCGTGTATGAGTGGTTTGAACGCTTCCGAGAAGGTCAGGACACCCTTGAAGACTGCCCCTGAAGTGGTCGGCCTGTAACTGCACGTACCCCGGACAACGTACAGAAAGTGAAGGAATTGTTGGCTAAAAATTTAGTATAGAAAACTTCAAATTAAAAATAGAAATAAAAAGATAATATTTAGTAATAATTATATTATTCTTCAAAATGAATATTTTAATCGTAATTTTATTTAACTGAAAACATAATTAAATTTTAAACAAATGACATGAAAATGGCAACATAAAAGTAACTTCACACTTGCCTCCACTTACAGTAAGGAAATATTTGCCGGTATACATTTCTATCAAAACACACATTTTCTTTTGTTTATAAAAATAGCAGTTCTTCTACTTTTTTAATTGTGGTATTAGATTTTTAATATGTACTTACAAGGCAATGATTTTGAAATCGTGTTATACAAAATAAAGCGTGCAAAATAAGACTTTTTTTTCTTGGACCATGTAACTTCAAATTCGTGCAAAAAAAGAACGTGTAAAAAAGAGTTGGGTGTATATATATAATATTTGTTGTTTACGTATTTTTTTTATCCTGCAAAATGTTGGTTAAGTTCATGACTTATAACATATTCTTACTCTAAAATAAAGTGAGATTCATAGAATCTATCAGCATTATATATTTAAAGATTCTAGTATTTAATAGTGTTTGTGCGTGGGTATATATATATAATGTCCGGCGTTCCGAAACTGTATTGAAACTGCATTCATGCCTAAAATTATATTATCATATAATTAGCTCCTAGCTATAACATATTTATGGCTTTTTAACTTCTATTAATATCAGGGAATTTTAAATCAAGTTCATGTTAACCAAATGTTTCGTGTAGAAATTCATAATGCTCTGGAAGAGTACTGAGGAGTTCATATTAATGAAGCGCTTCCTTAAACTGTAGATAGTTATAATGTTTTAGAGCAGTATCATTTTGATTATCAGTCTAAAATTATTTTCCAAAACCATTATTTGTTATTTTATCAAAATTCAATGTTACAGAAGCTACGAAACTGTAACTAGATTTACTATTACTTAATACACTTATCCTATATGGGGCGCGGTGGCCCAGTTAGTAAGAACAGTGGGCTAATGATCTGAACGTCCCTGGTTAGATGCTCGTCTCTGCAAATCCACCGCCGTGTTCATTAATGGTGGCCGGGGCACGTAAAATAGGTCGTGACTACAATATCTTCTAAGTTCTCAAATTTACCGCTGGAGGTGCGGGGTCAAGTGTTCCTGTCTCGTCACTTGACTCGGTTCAAAATTACGGGACCGATGTTTTTCGAGGTCAAGTCAGACTTCAGCCCTAATGGTACCTCGCCTTAAAGTGCTTTTCCTTACTTACCCTTCGCCAAGAACATAGGACTTGATGACCTAGATCCTTTGGACTTCCTACACCAAGGGGATTGGAAACAACAACAATACTTACCCAATATAATGTCACATTTTGATTTTCCACTTAGTAAAAACATATAATATCTTAACTTTCATAGAAGCAAAAAAATCCTAGTTCTAATTAATGAAGTGTTTCACTAAACAGCAGAATTTAATGAAGTTCTGAAGCTATGTAGAGCTGTATCTCTTTCAATCATATGTTCGAAATAACTTAAATTTTGCTCAGTCTATTAAAGGAATATATCTGCCGTAAATGTTATTAGATTATCTTAATGCAAGTGTTTTTTTTCTTCTTGTGGAACTTTATCGAAAGATAATCAAAATCTACGCTTTTATTTATTTTCAACAAGGACAAAGTTATTACATTAAAATAAATAGACGAGCTATGTTATCATAATCATAATAAATGAGCATGCATATGTTTGTTTCTAACAAACCATACGCCTCATGAAAATAAAGAAATTATGCACCGCATATTTACAGAGCCTATGTTTAATTAACTTTTGCGGAACGTAGCTGCTTACATAATTAATAGTGTCTACTAAAATTACATACGCGGACGTTAATGGATGAATTTTAGGATAGAATTCCAAGTCTTGAAAGGAAAAGCCTGTTGAAATCACATACAATTTGCTTTTTCTGCATGAATTGCATTCCGATTCCCTCCCTTGTGAGGTAGGGTCTATTTATTTTCCCTCATACATCTTTCATTAGGGCTAGAAGAAGCTTTGTTTTAAATTTTAGCGCATGAGTAATAAATCTCTGCTTAAAATAGCATTATTATTGAGCTGAACAGTTGATATTAAACATAGAAATTGCGCTTTTGTTGGAACCAGAGAAGTAACAGATGCATATTCATATTTGTTTGTATAAATTATGTTTATAAAGTACAAAATAGAACTATATAACGGCGCGGAGCCTTAAGAAGTTAATATTGTATACTTAAATTTGTTCATTTAAGATGGTGAATCGGTGTAATTTATTGAAGTATTATAAAATATACCATATAGGAAAAGAAAGTCACTGCTTAAACCAGTATATTATTGGGCTGAAAAGTTGATATTAAGCGCAGAAACTTTATTATTGTTTGAATCAGAGAAGTAACCAATATAAACTCGCATTTATTGGGAGAAATTAGATTTGTAATGTACAAAATATAAGTAAATGACGGTGGAGAGCCAAAGCACTTAATCCTCTTTTCTTAAATCTGCTCTTTTAAGCTGAGGAAATGGTATAATTTACTGAAATATAGTAAATTATACCAAATAAGAAACAAATCACTGCTTAAATCAGTATATTGTCGAGTTGAATGGTGAATATTATACACTGTAATTTTTTATTGTTTGAATCAGAGGAGCAATGGATACATATTCATATTTATTCCAATAAATCAGTTTATAATGTACAAAATATAAGTAAATATAAGCGGAAAGCCTCAAGTTATCAATACTATTCTCATAAATCTATGTCTTCAAATACTATTCTCATAATAGAGAAATGGTATAATTTATGGAAATATTATTGAAAATAATGCAATAGAGTGTGAAAAAAACTGTTAGTTACTAATTCATAAATGTATTTTTCTAGCCAGTTGTGAGGCATCAGTAACACTGTATAAAACTTATATGCATTTCAATATTGTAAGAAGAAGAAAACCTACGTTCAACATTTACTGAAAATTTCCTCGTAAAGCCTCACATAATCCTCAACTCAATACATGAAAAAACACTAATAGGTAACCTAATCCTAGAGGATGACGAAAGAAGCGACCACGCATATTGAATCAATAATGGATTCAGTCAATTAAAGAAAATATAAGGACGCTCTATGTATCACACGGAAGAACATCATAGCCTATCTAGGAGGAAGAAGAACGAAATATTTCAGCAAAAAATGCATGTTACTTTGTATTCAGTAAAATTTCTTGTCAGTAAATAAGTTTTATAGTCGAGAGATACTAGAATTTATTAACGATAAATAAACTAAGTTTTTCTAAGTCTGGAAAAAGTTTTTTTAGTTTAGTCTGAAGGGAAGAATTATGAGTCGAACTGGTACAAGCTGGTTGCAATACGATATTATCATATTAAAATCTCCATTATAATTTTGTTGCAAATCTAAGCAAATATATAGATGTAAGATTTCAACTTCTTAATATTTACTTCTAAGTAATACATTAATTTATTAATAATAATTGTATGATAGATACAAGTATTTTTTCTCCGGAGATGTTGTTATAAATAAAATATATGAAAGCAGGTATGGATAGGGATTATTGTTAAAAGTTTCCCAGTGAAGTATTACACGACACTTAATTTTTTTATAGGAATTATTCTTTCTAAGCCAATCAAATTTTGTTTAAGTACTAATGGAATCTAGAAAATGACTATATTTTATTATTATTCAGAATTATATTTCATTGATATAAATTTACCTCTTTTGCATATTTGCAGGTATTCATAAAAGCAGAAAAATGAGCCTACAGTGTGAATTAAAAACTAAAATTTCTAGCAATATACGTAGAGTAAATTTTTCATTACTTTCTCTAAAATTTATTTTATATCCATTTGTTGACAAATGGCTAACCAATTAAAAATATACTAAAATTTCTCGAAAGATAAAAGTAAATTTTCCAAGAGAAGGTTTAGATCCATTCATTGTCAAAAGACTTGCACTTAATTCGATACTAAAATTCCTGGTTGTGTACAATATATATTCATAACTTCTTCGGACAAAAATTTTAATTTTAAATCTACTTACTGACAAAAGACTAGTTATGAATTCATTAGCTTAGCCGTATTTGTATTCCCAATTCCATATAGAAAGTACGTTTTCCCCTTGAGTGATGGTCTGCAGTGAAACTTAAAAAGTGAAACTAAACTTGTTAAAACAAGTTTAACAGTAAATTCAGAAGTTCTTTACCCGAGTAAGGGCTTACAAGTTCTAGAAAGAAATCAATAAACAGTATATCCCTGTGTCGGCTAGAGTCTCACATATGTGTTCTGAGTAAAAACTTCACCCGGAAAAAGGATTAAAAAACCATCTAACCTGTTTGAACAGGTAAGATAACTTCAACAATATTCTTTAGTCTTAGCTTTCTGATTTCTGAAATAATTACAATAATCTATAACAGCTACAATATGAAATAAATTACTTAATGCATTTCCTTTAAATTCAACATTATAAAAATTGAAGTTTAAAAATAACTGAATTGCTAATTTAATTTATATTTTGAATTCGCCATTTTAAAAAATATGGTATTTAAAATCAAAACTGATACTTCTCTGTGATATTTATTTTTGTAATATACATTTTAATATTCTATAATACAATTTGATTGACCTTTTTATTAATTAATGATCTGAAATTTTTGCTTCAAATATAATTAGTATAAAACATGAAAAAATACCGTAAAATATTACTTAGGTAACATCTTTCATATTTATCGAAAAACAGCCATAATGAAAATAATGAAATAAAGTTTGGCTAGAAGTATTTTCTATTACGCATCACGAAATAAAACCACAGAATTATTAATTCTTAATAATCTAAATTTTTTACTTCAAACATAATTGGAATATAACAAAAATAAAATCCGCAAAATATTACGTACGTAAAAACTTCGATACTGTCGAAAAACACCAATGAAAAAAGGAAATAACGGGAAGTTAGAAGCAATTTTTATTACACATCCGGAAATGAAATACCAGGAATGTAACTTAATAATCTGTATTTTTCGCCACGAATAATGAATAATCTTAAATTTTTAGTGGAATATATTACTTAACTTACTAGCACGAATAAATTAGTTATATGGTACGTAATTAAAAAACCTTGATTGTTTCAAAAACACCTCCAGTGAAAACAATTACGCGGAGCTTAAAGTAGTTTCTATTATACATAAAGAAATGAAACACCAGAATTTTAACTTAATAACCGGTATTTTTTCCCACAAACAACGAATAAATTAAAACTTTTGCTGGAATATGTTACGTAATTAAAAACCTTGGTTGTTTCAATAACACTTTCAATGAAAATAATAATGATAAAAAGAATACAACGCGAAGCTCAAAGTACTTTCCATTATACGTAAGGAAATGAAATACCAGAATTTATCTGGAAGTGAGGAGAACCGCATTAACTGCTCCATTTTCAAAATAGCAGGAATCCAATACCCAGATTTTACGGGCGTAGACATCTGCGATTAAGATAAGATGTATTAAAAGTTAAAGACGCTCAAAGCTAACAAAACGCTTTGCATTCAGTACAACACTTCACACGCTATGCATAAAGCAGAGCCTGTGCGAATATTATATTACCTCGTTGGCTTTCCTACTTAAGAGATTTTCTCCTCTTACAGACGGAGTTAAAAGGTTCATGACGGATATAGAATACATTATGCACGTAGATTAAATTCAATCTACTTGAAGCATTCCTATTTGACAGTAATAGGCGTTAGTGAGGTTAAATTTCAGCAACTGCAAACATTTTGAAATTAGGATGAGTAGAAAAAATGTAAGCAAAAAATTTGAAAACGGATAAGATAAATTATTCAAACACTTAAATTATCATTCAGTTTCAAAATATTTCAGAAATATATTAAAATACCTTAAAATATTTCAAGAATTATTAAAATTATTGAAAAGACAGCTAGGATAATACGTGTTTGATATGCATTGCATAGTATTAAAAAAATTAATAGCTTCTAAAAATTCTTCCCATTCTTAAAAGATAAAATTTAGCGTATTTTGAACCTCTTTATGCATAAAATTTGCTCTCTTTCAACTTATTTATTTAATTCCATTCGAAAGAAGCATGTATTCATCGTTATTTGCAGGCAAAGCAAGAAAAGCAAAGCAAGAAACTATTTTTTATACTATTTACACTATACTTTTTTATTCTCTTAATAAATTTTACAAATCTTAAGATTTCCATGTTTCGTACAGGACACATAAATTACACACAAAAATATAGTAAAAATAGGCATATAGGATATCTGATTTCGTAGTTCTTATCTTAATCGCAGATATCTACGCCTGTAAAAACTGGGTTTTCCTCATCTCCAGATAAATTCTGGTACAGTCGAACCCCGTTATAGCGAATCCGGTATATAATGAACTCACGGATATAACGAACGAAAATTTCGTTCCCTCCGTTTTCCTATTGTATTTAATGCTAATTTATCCATTTATAGCGAACCTCCGAAATCTTATAAGAGTCGGCTATAACGAATATTTTTTGCAGCCGAATACTGATTTTTTTTTTTTTACTTTCAAGAATGTTGAAGATACAACGAATGTTGATGAAGCAAAGAATGTTGAAGAAGATGATGAAGATTTACCTATCGCGATGTGGATAGAAAAGCACAAAATTTCACCATTCTCAGATTGTGATATACAATTGTTCGAAACGTGATGATGAAGTCAATACATGTGAAAATTCGACTGATGAAGATATTGTGGAAGAAATTAAAATGAATCTTTCTAAAATCGAAGATTCTGCATCTGATGCTGAGGAAGAGGAGCACATAATGACGAAATCCCCATCATCTTAGATGATAGGGATTGACGTCAAAAACTTATTAATGACAGCGATGCCTGAAATTAATAAGTTTTTGTTTACACAAACAGTGAAATAAAGAGTATTGAAGTCATTGGATGTATTGGAAAAAGAAATTCATAACATTATCGATTATTTCTGTATCAAAACATTGAGCATCAATTAAAGATTAAATGAATTTATTTCCATTTGTCTTCATTTTTAGTTAATTTAATTAGTATTGTGCCAGTTTAATGTAATCGATTTTAGTCAATTTAATTCATTAATGATCATTTTAATAGATTTATCATTTTTTAATTCATAATTAATGAATACACATAGTAACTAATGAGTTATACATTTTGTGAACTCTAACATTTTTGTTTACGGTTCGGATATAGCGAACCACCTGATATAGTGAACAAATCCTTTGGTTCTTTAAAGTTCGTTATAATGGGGTTCGACTGTATTTCATTTCCTTATTTATAATTGTTATCTAACAACGTAATGTCATTACCCAAATTAATGTCATTACGAAAATTAAATTTATTAAAAGTATCCAAATACACTTGTCACAATTTTTTTTACTATATAAAGTACTAAAATTTAATCAATCAGATTAAAACTATTCAAACACACACATGTGCAAAATTTTTAAAAATATCGAACTGAAATTATGTAAATTAGTTCATCAATGAAAATATAATTTATTATTCTCTTGCTTGGAACAGTTATTGTAGTTCAAAACGTAATATATTCCCGTAAAAACAAATATTTAATTATACATCAGAAATCAGAAAAATAGTTGAGGTTGTTTTAAGTATAATTTATCTGGCTCTGAATACGTGTCACGTTTATAAAATATCTGATAGACTACGATAGAGCCGTAGGTTACGGCCTTCTTAAAGCTTTTATGCTCTAGTCTATGTTTACTCTCATTAATGCCTATTAGTTGTATTATAAGTCCACTGCAGGGCTTTAAAAAAAAACGCTGTTTGAGTGTCAAATATGATACAAAAAAAGTAATCTAGTCATTGAGCTACTTCGAATCCCTTGCATAAAATAACGCTAAAAAGGAAATTTATTGAACTTGAAACTCTGACGGTGTGTTTTTATTTCAGTGGAAGTCTTTAGCACAAATACGTAACCGGATAACGTTTTAAATTCGATCCATTTCAAAAGCTACAATAGATTGCTGAACTGTCAGATTTTAGTTGATTACAGTCATATCATTTAACTTCAATCTTAATCATTCACCTGAAGACTAGAATCGAAACTAAATGTGTCGTTACGTATGTGTTCATCGTTGCCTATCTATTTCAGATTTTATACGACAGTTATATACTTTATGTGCACATGTCGCACGAAGAAAAATTACCATAAAGAGCAAACCCGTTTTGAAGAGGAAACATAAAATACGAATAATGAAATATAATCTCCCGTATAGAATGAGCCGTTTGAATTAAACAATTCTAGAACATAAATATATCCAGCTTCATTATTTAATATCCCGTATTATTAAATTTAAAACTCCTCGGTAAATGTTACTTGAAAAGTTATTGTATTTTAACAAGTAGGCACCGCGTGTCACCGCCATGTGACAATTTTCCCACGGGCTCCCACTTACCACTTGTGGCGAGAACCATGATTATTTAAGATGAATTAATCGTGTAAGGGTTTCCACCTCGGTTGCTACTTTTGTTTTAATCGTGAACTTCCGCACGTCCTAACCTAGACATAACACTGACCGCATGCTAATTAAATTGCGTCTTCCAACTTTGCTTGTTAGACTTATTTCGAGCGTGAATAAGTTACGGATACAGTGCAACCGAGAAAGAACGGCGGAAATTTTATACACGTCAAGGAAATGTACGCTGCGATAAAGTTGAGTTACATGCCATAATACTTTTGAGGTAAAACTGTTAAGACGTTTTTAATTAGGGTTATTTTGCCATAAAAGTGTTTGTAAAAAAAAAAAAAGACGTGAATGCAGAAAACACAAAGTTCTTGGATCGTTGTCGGTAGATAATTTAATGTTTTTATTTCATCGATCTTGAATTCCTCTATCTCTATTAGCTGCATAAGGACGTTATCAGAAAGTGGATATCAATCATAAAATGGAAGAATTGATTTTTTTCTTTGGCAGTAAAAATTCTTAAATACACTTATAAAAAAAATGTTTGGCGGAGTACAGTGCTCAATAAAGGCAAGTTATATAAACGTGTGTGGTCAGAAAACAAAACAAAACAAGTAATATAAAAATGCATTATTGACGTTTCAGAGAGGAAGAAAAAAATAATGGAGTCAGTCAATAATCCTCTGGCGCCCATTTAAAATCTAGAACCGAGTTTTATTTAATAGTTGTTTATTGATGAAATTTTTAATCATTAAGATGTTAGAAAACTCATTTTTGTTCATGTTTGGCTACAGTGAAAATGTTTTTAAAACTTTTTAGTATAGATTATGAATGCCGAATACAGTTTGGTGAAAATATGACAAATAAACACCGTAAAATATACCTCAGAGCAGTGGTGCTCAAACTTTTTCCGACCGTGATCCAAATATCAAAACGCTAACAAAGAAAAATATAGAAAAAAAGGAAACTGTACACTTTGGGTGTATAATTACTTTACATAATAACAAAAAAAAAATGTCTTCCTTACCATCTATCTGCACTTGTTTTTGTTAAACTATTTGACACCTTATTTAACAATAGTATCATTTACTAACATATATAAATAAAAATATTAAATTTACGTAATTATGGAAAATTTAAAGCATTTTTAATTAAATTATTCAATACTAGTTGGTAACCATCAAATCATGACGGCTAGATAGTAAATAAATGTACTAATGCACAAATTATACTCAACACATCATTGCCAAAAGTGGAAAATCATAATAATGCGCAGAAACAAATTAATGTGTTTAAGCGGCCTCGTGCTTAGTGAGAATCTAAAGCCGGATTTAAAAATTTAACTGAGCATGCTCAAAAAGGAAATTTTTAATTGTAAATTATCACTCATTAAACAGCGCGAAATAAACAATTTCCATCAGGTTTAATCTTATATTTCACAAACATAATTATCATAAAAATAAAAATGGCAGACAGATATCTAGAGAGACTCCTCGGCATTGAAACATGTCACCGAGCATGCGCAGAAACAGTGAGTTTCTAAAGCCAGATTCAAACATGCCACTGAGCATGCGCAGAAATCAAATTTTAATCTTAAATTATAACTCATTAATAAAAATTACGGTTACAAAAACCAAATTTGACAAATCTACAGATTATAATCTTTCGTTTAAGACCAAAATGAAGGAAAATGATGCAGTAGTTTTCTCTCACGGACTGCCCCAAAAGTCGGCTTAGCAACTTAAATATATAGATGACAAATTTATTTCAAACTAGCCGCCGTAACCCCACTAATTTTTTTCATGCCCCCCCCCCCACACACACACCGGAAGTTGCGGCGAACCACAGTTTGCACACCACTGCCTGCCATGTAAGGCAAATTTAAAAAATAGTCTTTTCCGAAATAAATAGACTCCGATTACGGATGTAAGGAGCAGGACAGTATAGGGTGACATTTTGGTGCTCGTAGAAACGAGTGATATTTGTTGGAAAGTTCTATTGTATAGTAAAACGAAAGACAATAAAAAAAATGCATTTTTTTCAGAATTTTGGGGTCAAGATCCCCTCAAATGACTTACACATTATCGCTCTCCTAGTTAGCTCTCGTAGAGGAAGATTTACTCTAGCATTTCCCGAACGAAAAAATAAAGTACTAAAACTTCTACATCAAGTTGATAAATAATGAAAATAACAAATATTTTGTGAAAGAAGGGTTCAGTTAGTCTGTAAAACGTTGGACAGTAAATATTATTTTTACCATGTTTTTATTAACTCGCTTTCTTGTTTGTGTGTTTGTCCAGTACAAATCTTGCAATCGATTTTTAACTAACTTCCCGACTAGCTAGACATTTGAAACTTTTAGAATAGCTCAGAAAACGATGGCAATGCATTCTTTTAATACTTTTAGCCATCTTTAAGCAGTATTGAATTCATTTTCAGTTAATTTTGTTGCTTGAAAATTTCTTATAATTGCTCTTTTTATTACGCATTTGATCATTTTCTTTCCAGTTGATGGGATAATTCATCAAAAATTTTTAAAAAAGTATTTATTAATACATAGAATTCTCAAGTTTATATGATTCAACAGGAAATTTAAAAACATGGTATATAAAAAGTTCTTTTTATCTTGTAATTATTTGCTATTGGGGAACTATCAGACAGGATAAAATGTTTCTAATATTTCTAATTACAATTTTCCATTTTAGGGGGATTTTTGGACATACCATAAAAAAAACTCACACCCGTACGCACACGTGTATATATACACTGATTATCAAAAATTAAGGAAAAGTCCCAAAAATAGCGATTACTCAAAAAGTTACGCATATAATTTAATGAAACTTATATTATACAACACATAGGTAGTTATAAAATAGCATAAAAAGAAATCGTCAGGTAATTATAGCGTTATAGAACCTAGCATATGCATACAATGAACAAATCGGATGTGTCACTTTGGTATAGGAAAAGTACCTTTAATATGGCTTAACCCCCCCCCCCCCCCACCGAGAACACATACAGCACATACAGTGATGTGTGATGCTCTCAATTATGTGGTCTATGAGTTCGATAGGAAGTGAGAGCCATTGCTCTTGCAAAGTAGTAGAAAGCGTGGCTAGGGTCCTAGGAGGAGGATTGAGAGCTATACGTCGTCCTAAAATGTTCCAAACATGCTCTATAGGATTCAGGTCCGGTGATAGAGCTGGCCACTCCATGCGCTGAATCGTTTTCTGCTCAAGATAAGCATCTACGATGCGATCCCTGTGCGGTCTCTCGTTATTGTCCTGTAGCACGAAAGCTTCACCTATTGCCCCGGCATAAGGGCGCACATAAGCATCAATGATGTCATCTCTATAGGTGTGAGCATTCACATTTCCAGGGGAAAGACATCGAGGTCTGTGCGTCCACCCAAAGAGATACCACCCTAAACATAGACACTGCCTGATCCGTATGCATCTCTTTCACGGATGTGTGATGGATGCAAACGAGTACCAGGTTCTCTCCAAATCAAAATACGTCTACTATCGCTTTGGTGGCTAAACCTGGACTCATCCGTAAAGACAACAGCCCTCCACTGATAACGCGTCCAGTGGACATGTTCACGTGCCCACTGCAAACGTTCCTGCCTATGGCGCGACGTCAGCGGGACGCAAATGGCTGGTCGCATCGCAAAAAGACCACCTTCGTAAAACCTTCTACGCACTGTTGACGTTGATACCAACCTTCCGGAGCTTGTGTAGAGGGAGGATCTGTTCAGACGGACTTTAGACGGAGTTGCGGTTCTATTCCATCATGCTCATAACGACAAATATCGGTCATCGGCATTCTTCGTAACGTATGGCCGTCCTTGGCTGAACCTCCTGAATGCCGAATCCGTGGTTAGAAATTGTTGCCAAAGTCTATGAACCACATACGGACTCACATTTAGCCATCTGGCCACTTCTATCTGACTTTGTCTTGCGTCTAGTCTCCCAATAGCTCGCCATCGCAGTTCTTCGGTCAAATGATGCCTGGAGGCCATTGTTACAATTTGGCTATGCCAGATGTCTAATCTCAGCCTAGCAGCGACAATTGTCGCTTTGCTCTGAGACATGCACTTCTATGTTCCTCGTAAATGAAGTACTCCGACTGCAGCGCCACTATTTTGCATAATGCAGTATTGTTCAGCACCTTTTACTTAACAACATATTCAAATTTTAAACATATTGGCATAGTTTTGAATGTGTTATCCCCCTTTTTGTGATTTTTCCTTAATTTTTGATAACTAAGTGTGTGTGTATATATATATATATATATATATATATATATATATATATATATATATATATATATATATATATATATATATATATATATATATATATATATATATATATATATGTGTGTGTGTGTGTGTGTGTGTGTGTGTGTGTGTGTGTGTGTGTGTGCGTGTGTGTTAGTTAGTTAGGATGTAGGAACAAACTTTGATGTACCTATATGGAATTTAAAAAAGAAAAAAATATCTGAATTCTCTTGTGGTACAGCTTGTCACTCCATCACAGCGAGTCAACTTTCTAACAACTTTGCTGAGATGCAAATGCATCTGCTCCGGCTAATAAGGGAAGCCAAGGTCTCGGGAGATCACTTAAGGTTAAAAGCATATAATGGAATTTTAATGAAAAAGGGAAAGGCGTATTCATAGATTTTTCTTTTATTCAGTGTCAATTATGCATCTGTAACCATCTACATTAATAGTTTATTTGAGACCAGAGCCGGAAGGGTAAAAAGCAGTAGGATGGATATACATTATGCATTAGCAAAATATTTTTCCTTAATCGAATTCCGGTTTTACCTCGAGGATATTACTATTCCCCAGATTTCAATCAAGTATGCATATTAGAAATTATGAGTTCTTTTTTCTTCAATTTTTATTGCTATACATGTGTTTCTCGTCGAAAGACAGGAAATGGATATAAGTTCATACAGAACGTATAAAAGATATGTCCCTGGCTGAGGATCGAATTTGTGGTAAACATGCTAAACACATTTTTTAAATAAGGTCACAAATTTATTTTAAAAAAAGGATATTTTGTCTTGTTCTCATAAATATATTTTACATCATTCATAATGATATTTTTGAAACGGATGCTTCTAAAATAATTAAATTATTAGATACCATATTTTTATGCTTTTGAAACATTGTTTACTCTGCTGACATTTCTAGATATAACTGTTTTATTGTGGATAGGAATTTTTTAACAATTAGCTATGTTTGAAAACATATATCGAAACTTTCTTTTATACTGTAATCTACGAATTTTCATGCAGCATTTATTTGTACTATTTTTATTAGACTGCCTTCAGGACTTTTAATTTATCATTAAAATATCTAAAACTAATTTCCATGCAGTAAAACTTATTGTAAAAAAATTCTTTATTTATCCCTCAATTTATTAAAAAAACATTTTATAAATCCTGTCGACAAATTACTTCGAAGCCTGCTCCAGGCTGAATATTAAAAGCATTATGTAAATAGCGCTATTGTCTCGGCAGATGTATGAAAAAAGAAACGAGCTTTAAATTTTGAAATAAATTTAAAAAAAAATTTACAGTATATTTAAATCAGCGATTTTTACTTATACACACACACACACACACACACACACACACACACACACACATATATATATATATATATGTGTGTGTGTGTGTGTGTGTGTGTGTGTTGCTCGTTTAGAGCTCGTAACTCGAAATACTCGTATCTCGAATCAATTTTCCCCATTGAAATGAATGGAAATGTCATTAATTCATTCCGGGCTCCCCCAAAACACCACAATTTTTTGTTACATGTTTTTAAATAAGAGAAATGTGCTTATAAATTATGAACATTGTATAAAAACGCAATACAATGGAATGTACTGCAATAAACTTGTATTATGAAGTGTAATGTACAACATTTACCTTGCAAATCAGACTTGAAGATGCTGATGTAAGAGGACGAGAAAGGCTGAACTGAATAATTAAATCTTATTGTTTGATTTTTAACCAAGGTCATCCCATCCCCTAAACCCCATGGGGGTTCCAGTGTGGAGGATGGAATTGAAGCTATTTCTCTGTGAGAGAAGTTGGACGCTGTTCGGTTTCGGATGACGACTCAAGTGGGGCAGAGCAAGCTGCCCGGGCAGTAATTGCTGAGTGTTAATCTCTTGGTTTGAGACTGGATGGTAGACTTAGAATAATATTAGACAATTGTAAAATAATCGTACATAAAGGTTGTAAATATTATATGCTTCTCGGGTTCTCATTTGATGAGCACGTAACATGGCGTTCGCTGCGCAAACTAGCGGTGGGGTATCTGAAGCTTGCTCGTAACCCGAACTATAGCTCGTAGCTCGAAGCAAAAAATCTGTCAAGAGAATGCTCGTATCTCGAAAAACTCGTAAGTCGAGGTACCACTGTATGTATATATATATATATATATATATATATGTATGTGTCTGTGTAAATAATTTTGTTCACATTTTCCTGAAATACTTCATCGATACGAAATTTTTTTTATGTTCGTCGCATTTGTCAATTCCGTCCGTACTGCGAGGCATGAATATTCCACCACAGTTGTAAATAATTTATTTCGAGCGCAGTCGCTTTACAGGTATAGAGTTTATTTATTTTTTTCATTATATCGACATTTCTTAAGTGGTAATATTTTTCCCAATTCTTACACTCACCTTATAATTCAAAAAAGATTTATATATGCAGATTAATAAAACCTGTCCTAATAATAGTTAGAAATGAACTTCTTAAATAGTTCATGTGTAATTGGATGCAAAGCATCGTTTAAACGGAAATTGCATCGAGACCGAATAAAACAAATTTCTACCGATAGTTTTTTTAATCGAAATTGCGGTCTTGAAAACGAAATTCAGTTTGTTTGTGCAAATCTGGAGAACTGCCAAAGCCGAATCTCCCCTTTTGCAAACAAAAGAATTCAAACTCTTTTTGATATTTTCACCTCCTCACTTGTTGAATAAAAAAAAGACCTTTTGTTCTTCTTCGGCAATTGTGCAACAGATTATTTTAACTTGTTGTATATTTTGTCATTGTTTCGAGACAAGGGGAATAATTATTGAACATAAACTCTTCTTAACAACCCAGAAACTCTCTCTATTCAGGATAAGTCAAAGATTTTAATTAAATTCCTAATTAAAATCTCGAAGAGAGGAAAATCTGAAATTTTGTTTATTTTTCTCTTCGAATAACATTTGGTTACTTCGAGTTTCAAAAATGAAAGATTTTTTTTCTTTATATAAGGTTGTCTTTTTTTACTGCATTGAAAAAATCGTTAAAATCATTGAAACTGGATAATTGTTAACTGCAACAAATGTAGCAATCATAATATCAATGTTTATCTTAATATGAATTTTTGAAATTAAAACGCAATTTTTTTTTTAAATGATCAATCGTAAGTTAGAAATTCTTAAATTCTGTTACATGAAGGTGTAACGCAGTTTTTTCACCACTTTCTTCTTTTTTCCTTTCAAATTATTTAAAGATTACTTTTAATGAATATTTATGATTAGTGTTAGATCCTAGGGGTAAAAAAAAATTATTCTTTACATTTTAAAGCTTCTTCTTCTCTCATTTTATATAAATATACTCTTTAATACGCATATAATAATACTAATAATTATAATAATAATAATAATAATAATAACGTCGCTAATTCTATAACTTAAATATTGTCTTTCCCCCTTACGTAATTACTTCTGTTATGGGCATCTGGCTGTCGCTTTAGAACAGTCATACACTTGCATTTTTTCTCTCGGGCCACATGCATATGTTTGCTACGTTATGCGGGCACACATCTTAGTACATTACAGGTCATAATACAATAGAGTAAAAAGTAAACTCAAAAACTAAATGTATTCAAACGTTTATTTCAAAATGAGTATTGACTTTTTTATACAGAAACAAACTTTTGACTATTTTAGACCAATCAGGTTTATACTTGCTACATGCTACTCTCAGTACGTCATCAAAGTAAAAATATATAGTTCATTTTCGCTAGTCTGAAGATTTTCCGAAACTAGAACCACCTCATAAATTTATAATGTATGCTTTTATCATCAGCTTATCTGACTTATACAAACTATGTAAGGTCAAAAGGTTTAATGGTCACAGAAAATTCTTTAAAATGTTCTCTTAGGCTAGGCGCCCACTGGCGATTATTTCAAAGCAACTTTTTAGTCACAAAAATGAAACACATTGATTCTTTTGGTAAAGCGCCCATTGGCGATTTTTCAGTTGAGGCAACAAAAAAATTCCAACATGTTCGATTCTATGGGTGATGAAACTGTTGCCGGTGAAAATAGATCATGTTGGTTTAGGTAGGACCGCCCTCACTGGTGATTATTTAGTTGCTTGTAATAGATCTGATCGCGGCAAATCATAGAGGGCGTGTTTGGCTAGTCCAGGGGTCTACAACCTTTTTTACTAGGAGGGCATATTTCAGAAATTCTGCAGTTCGGCGGGCACCGCTGGTTGATGAGGAGGTAGGGTTAATATTTAAACATGGAAAATATTAATGCGACATAAATTTTCAATATATAAATTCAAATTTTAATTTAAACAAAATAATTGCAAAATTGGTAAATAATGCGGTATCTGTCATTGAAAATCTGCGGCCAAGTCTTTGTAATGTGGCACATAAGTTGAATTCCCAGTTCTCAGCCGTTTTTTCAAATGAGTGTTAGGGAGACTTGATCGGTACTTTGATTTTAAGTATTTCATATTGTAAAGCAAAAGATTCACAATCAGGTGTCGAAGTGCAAAGAGAGTTCAGTATGAGAGCAGGAAAAAGAAGCTGACTCACAGCGAGGGGAGAACGATGTTGTCGAGATAGAAGGTTGCTCGGTTTTTTATTTTTACGGTTTTACGATTAATATGAAAAAAATTAAATTACACATTACAACTAAGAGTGTTTGTTGTTCAAATGTCTAAAATTGAGAAATCTGAAAGGCGGGCACACAAAAATTGTTTCGCGGGCAGTATTTCCTATTGGGAAACAAAGATTCACAAGCATATGTCGCCGCGCAAAGAGAGTGCAATTTCTGAGCAGGAAAGAAAGCTGACTCACAGAGAGGGGAGAGCGACCCTGTAGAAAGAGCTGGCTGCTCAGTTTTTGATCTTTATGGTTTCAAGATTTTAAATTTTTTTTTTACTAAAATTATTCATCACAACTATGAGCGTGTGTTATTCAAATAACTAAAATTTAGCTATTTCAACGGCGGGCACTTTAAAATTGTTTCGCGGGTACTGCGTTGCCGACCCCTGGGCTAGTCCGATTCACGATAAGTTGGCAACATATATTTTCTTTTATCTTTGCTCCCTTCGTTCAAGAAATTTAACAAAGATCAAAAATTCACTGCTCAAACCGAGATAATGAACGTTATGAGCCGCGTTCGTTTGTCGGGGAGTCACCACGATGAAACTCCGTTTAGAAACCCATTGTTTCGGGAGCAAAACGGTTGGAATAACAATTCATTATATTGCAGAACTTCGCGTTATCGTGGGCAATATTAATATTCAAGATTTTCTCCGGGGCAAATTGAAAACCCCTTGCAACCTGAAACTCCGACACACAAGAGGCTTGGGATAACGAGTCAGAAGCTTCATCCTTTTTATCTTTGTAATGAAATATATATATATATATATTCGTTCGAAACAAATTTACTTAAAATTATTTATAAAAAAATGTTTGTAATACGTATTTTGTTTCAATAAACTTACAAATTTTCAAGAAAATATTTTTACTTATTAAAGTCACAGCTAATTTTTCCTGCGGTGGTATAGCAAAACGTAATCTTGTATTTTGGTAAGAAATACTGGGTCCCACTAATAACAACAGGTTGTCGAAACTTTTAACGCTCAACTGAAAGAAGTTGAAAAATTATGTTGGGTATACTCTTAAATCTTCAAATAATTTATAAAATTGCCCATCAAATAATCTCCTACTTATTATTGGATGGACCCAAATCTTCTGTGGTTTTGTTTATGTTTTCTCCTTAGAGAGAGGGCACAAACACATGCAGCTTCGACGAAATCCAGTTTCAGACTGAGCGCAAAGCAACTATTTAGCCACCAGTGTGCGCTTGCCGAAGGTAAGGTTTTGAAATAATAATGAGCCGCGTGCAAAACCATTTCAGCTGGTCTGTAGCTTAACACAAGAGTAGAGTTAAACGGCGTTTAAATTCCCACTAACTTTAAAAAAAATAAAGTGGTTCATTGCATGCTTGTTAGGAGAGAGAGAGGGAATTTAAACGCCATTTAACTCTATGCTTGTGTTAAGCCACATACCAGCTGAAATGGTTTTGCATGCGTCTCATTATTATTTCAAAATCTTAAGGCTTCTGATAAAACACTCCATTAAACGTTAAGAGAACATTTTAAAGAATTTTCTGTGACCATTAAACCTTTTGACCTTACATAGTTAGTATAAGTCAGATAAGCTGATGATAAAAGCATAAATTATAAATTTATGAGGCGGTTCTAGTTTCGGGAAATCTTCAGACTAGCGAAAATTAACTATGAATGTTCCTGGGAACAAATCACGTAGTACTTGAATTTTTACGATGAACTAGTGTTACCCTTGTCTGCAAAGAGAAGTTTAATGATTTTGTGTTCGTGTGTGTTCAGCGATAAAAGCAATTTCTTTTTTTTTTCGTACTAATTAAGGCTTACACCTGTTAGTACAAAGTTAGTTTCACTTTCTGTAAATCCTTCTAGGTATAAAAAACTTTAGCCTCATATTTACAAGTCGAAAATATATGGGTAATCAGTCTAAAGGAATTTTGTTTATGTATTATGACAGTTTCTGCTATGCTTATGCTATACTTTAAATTAAATGATTAAAAATTTGATCTCCAAAGATCTTTTTTTCGGTTTACATTTATTTGAAATTGATACAAAATTATTCGATAGATATTTATTCGTATACATTATTATATTTTTTATTTGATTGATTACTACTCTACTACATCCCAATATTTTTGGCAAATGTGCATAATTGGTTTAAGTAGTCAGTATTACAAATAAGTTTAAATTTTTAACACCATTATTATTTTTTTGTATTAAAAGAGGTTATTATGAAATCCAAATGAAAACTATCGGACGATGGCAGAATGGCTAGGGTACTGGCTTTCGATACCCGAGTCTGTGGGTTCGAGTCTCATTATTGGCATGGATATTTGTAGCCGTTCGGGAATCAGCTTTAAGCAGTAGGTCCTGGTCTAATTAGTCCTCGTGCGGAAAATAATGACCGTTGCGTTCTCAACCAACCAGCCAAATGAAAGCTAAAAACAAACAGAAAATCCAAATCTAGCAGCAATCAGCCTGTGTAATATTCTACAGCATTCTTTAAACGTATGATCAGGTCCCTCCATAATGGACCGCGGTAAAGCAAAATTTCATATGTTCGTCGTCGCGAGTTGTAACTTTGGAAGAGCACCAAACCTAGTCTGAATCGCTTGGGAAAGAAGTAAACAGTTAAACAGAAAAGTGCCAAAATGTGTCAAAAAAAAGAGAGGTAAGCAACGATAAGTAATTCTAAGTTTATAACCCGAGGTAGTTTCGTTAGAAGAGACTACCTGTTTTTTTTTTCTTTTTTTTTTAATATTAAATCACTAAAATTTCTTTCCTTATTACTGAAAGCCTTTAATGTAATAAAACTGCAACTGATTATGATCATTGTTAAACGTAGTATATATCAAGTTTCGACTTAACTGAAGTCGTTCTTTAATTTACAATTGACAGCATCATTTGTTGTCAGATAATGAGGCAGAAATTTTTAGGATATAAATTTCTACGCTAAGCCAACGCGTATAGAGTTTAAAATTTTTCTCAGGTAGGTATATATTTCTATATGCGACACATAAAACATGTTAAACAACTTTTTAAAGGAGTTTTTCCTAATTGACTGTATTAATGAAATAAATTATTAAACTTTACTACGCGTTATAGCAGTGTTCTTTACCTATATACAAACTCACTAAGACCGTATTGTTCGAATTTCACTTTCTCGTTACATCTACTTCTGGGAAATTATGCAAATACATGCAGACCTGGCTGCCGGAACAAATGAAACGTGCTGAAGCGAAAGACGAGCCGTGTATATCCACGTGGGCTGTATGTAAGTAGAGACAGTGATGCATTGAAGCGTGTTTATTGATTTTTATAGTAGTATTTTGCGTGTGCCATGAAGTTTTGAGATCCATAGTCATGTTGTAAATTATGTAAGTAGGAAGCATTTATTAATGATTTATTGTCCTGGTCAGTAAGAATAATCCTTCAGTCACCATCTCAATAATCATTGAATAACACATGTCTGCAAAAAAATTCTTTAAGTTGTTTGTTGTTTGATAACTGATTTCTATATATTTTAAGTGCTGATTTCAAAAATGAGATCCATTTTTTTCTATCACGCCAGGTTATCTCACAAAAAGGGTGTGTATTTTGGGGTGTAAAGCTCATTTTTACACAATTTTGTACATATTTCTAAATGTTCCAAATTTTAATAAACAAATAAAAGATGCCATGGTTTACATTTATAAAACATAATATTGAAAAAAGTGCATAACTATAGAGTCAAAAGTCCTTGTAGAAGCGCTTTCGCTTCACATCAAAACTTTTTTTAGTGCTCTCCCTGCTGTTGGCAACATGGAGATCGTCCCTTTTTAATATCCAACAGTAATATGCTATCACGTTAACGTTCCATCTTCCTTGGTACCTTTTCCCTATTTCCTTGATGTCTTGATGGAACTTTTCGCTCTGCTCTTCACTGACATCACCAAGATTTGCAGGAAAGTAGTCAAGGTGTGAGTGGAGAAAATGAACATTTATGCTCATATTACAACCCAGCTTCATGAAGTTGTCTAACATGTCAGCGACGATTGACTTGTAGTTTGGGTCCTTTTCGTTTCCCAGAAAACCGGTAACAACTAATTTAAATGATACCCATGCTGCTTTTTCTTTTTCCATTTTTTTTTCTCAAAGCTGGCATCCCTCGTTAGTTTTCTGATGTTAGGTCCGACAAATACTCCTTCTTTTATTTTTGCCTCTTTTAACCCAGGAAACTTCTCACAAAGGTATCTAAAACATTTTCCATCTTTTGGCAATGCCTTGACAAATTGTTTCATCAAATCCAATTAAATGTGTAGAGATGGAAGTAATACCTTTTTTGGATCTACAAGACTCTCCCCCTCAATATTTTTAACTCCAACCTGAAAGGTGTTTCTCAGAGGCCGTTCTTTCTTTATATAGTGTTGCTTCCTGTCACGACTGTCCCATTCGCAGAGAAAGCGAGGGAACTTTTTGAAGCCAATCTGTTGACCAAGTAACATTGAAATCACTTTTAAATCGCCACAAATCGTCCATTTATGATCGGAATAACAAAGTTTGTTTAAGACCAGCTCAAGATTTTCAAAATATTCTTTTAGATCTGGAAGATGGCGGAAGGAGGATGGCGAGGACAGACAGACACTAACACGAAAGATGTCAGTGGAGGGAGATAGTAAGGGATGGGAGGGAAGATCGACTGACTGGTACTAATAGGAAAGTGATGCAGTTTCAACCGTATTACACTAGTTTTAGTACGACTGTCCAGTATATATAAGAATGTCTATTCCATTGCAAACGCCTTAAAACCTTCTCACATTACTTTTTAAAAGTGTTTGTAAGCAAAATATAACGGTTTATTTGGAAATATTTGAAATTTTGTCTAAACTCATAGTGCTACCTTACTTTAAAAAATACACAAATTCGACAAAACTAGACATGATAATTGTAACAAAACTGTACGTGATGGAATTTTTTTCAATAATTTTCCCGTAATCAGCACCAAAAATACTGTAAAAATCGCTGATTACATTTGAGACAATTTTTTTTGTCGCAGACCTGTGTAATTATTAGATAATTATCCAACTGATAGACGATCAAAGCAATGCAGAGAAATAATATCAATAATCAAATCAATAAACAAACATTACTGATAAATATTTACAATTTTTAATATCCCTTAAAGTTGCTGCATTTTAGCCACACTGGATTTGCACAGCTAAATGTCAACCTAAGGAGAAACATTTTCCAATGATTGTCGATTTTCATCGAAAGATTTTTTTCAAAACTGTGCTTCATATTAGAGAAAATTTTTTTAATCGGTTATATTTTTTCATTCTTAAATAGAAACTCGAATAATAATTTTGAATTAGAATTATGTGGGTATAAAATGTGATATACTGTGTTTTAACGCAAATAATTTCCTTTGGGAGACGAAATTCGTAAAGTGAATTTGATAGCAGAGTAAAAAAAAATTCTTACTCTAGAACGGAGTACAATTAAAAAATATATATGTAAATCCAAGTCGACAGTCACTGGAAAAATTTTTGCTGTAGGTTAACGCTGAACTAAGCAATTCCAATGTGACTTATACTCAGCAACCTTAAGCTAATTCACAAGTTCAGATACTATTTAGCTGAATTAATAAAGCAACACTTGATATCTACATAATTTAGTTTTATGCCGGACGAGATTGTAAAATAGATGAAACATATGGTTTTGTTTTATTTTGTATTTCGCCATTAAAATGTCAAATACTTTTGAAAATGGAAGGCATTTTATTTAGAGTAATGAAAAAAGATAATAAAATTAAAGAGCAATATGTTCCATAAAAAAGTGAAAACAAAAAATAAAAAATTTCAGGGAATCTCGTCTAACGAAGACCACCTGTTTGTTCACCTGCACATATATTTCTTTATATATTTGTTGATTGTTATTTCTCTGGTGCAGAGTTTATTTTCTTTTTTTGCCTAGAATATTTTTTTTATATCCAAAATGGTCCATTCGCTGCCTTTTCGGATGTTGGATTGTACCGTAAAAGCCGGAATCCGAGGCCTTATCTTTTTATTAAGCCGTTATTCCACCTACTGAAATATTCTGGCAATTATAAAGTTGCTTAGAACGAACGAAGACGGACGAAGGGTAACGAACGGAGTTGTTCGCTTAATGCAGAGGTTCCCAAAGTGTGTGCCGCGGCACCCTGGGGTGCCGTGCTTAGAGATCAGAGATGTCGCAAAGTGCCCATGATCTCCAATCTAATCTATTTCTAAGTACTATTCCGATATAACTCCAAAAGACCTATTACTCAAAAATACCTCTGTATTGCAGAACTACATGGTCTGTAGTGGAGTAAAGTTTTCACATAGCATGCTGACAGTTTTCGTAGAGCATCTATCACAACGAATTGACTGGTTTGCAAAGTACTTCGCAGAAGACCAAACCGAGAAATTTGCATGGATTCAATATCCATTCCATGTTGAAGCTCCAAAAGAATTCACTTCACAAGAAAATCTAATTGAGCTATCGAATGACAAAACCCTGAAAGCGAAATTCGCTTGTTTGGGCTTGACGGAGTTTTGGATATCTATAAAAAATAAGTATCCCATTCTAAGTGCAAAAGCTATAAGGGTTCTCATTACCTTTGCAACTTCATATCTGTGCGAAGTTGGGTTTTCAGCAGTTGCTGTTATAAAGAGCAAATATCGTTCGAAAATTAATGTCAAAAAATAAATGAGAGTAGATGTATCAAGCTTCATTCCGTGATTCGAACAATTGTGCAGTGAGCAGCAGGCTTACCCGTCGCACTAAAACTAAGCACGCATATACCAAGAGCATTTGGAAGGTAATTTTATTATTAATTTTATTAATATGTTTATCTATTAATTACAATTAAAGTACTTGCGGGATTTTAAAACACTAGTCGTATTAATTTATTAATGTTCTTACCACTTACTTCTTTAATTTCTTCTTCACAGTCGTAGAAATATGAAATATATATATAATAATAATATACCACAGATAGATATTGTATGACGAGGGTGCCGTGAAAAAAATCTAATTCTCTTAAGGGTGCCACGACTTGGATAAGTTTGGGAACCCCTGGTTTAATATATACTCAGAAACTAACACCACCGAACGCATTTTTTTCCCTTTGCTAAGATTCGCTCTCCAGCAGTAAGAACATCAGAGGTAGTTCGATATTTTTCATTAGCCGTCGTTACAGAGCCTACAGTTTAGCTCGGAATCTTTTAACTTAGGATTACGTTCCTTCATAACGGTCCTCCGGAAAGCAAAATTTCAGATGTCCTGCGTTGCGCGTTATAATTTTGGCAGCGCGCCAAACCCAGTATGTATCGTTTGAGCAGGCAGTAAACAGTTAAACAGAAAAGTACTAAAATGCGTCAAAATTTTGACATACATATATGTAAATATACACATACGTACATATATATAGATACATATATACATACAAAAGAAGTAAGCAACGATAAATAATCCTACGTTAATAACCCGCGGTAGTTTCGCTAGAAGAGACTACCTGAATTTCTTTTTTTAAACTTTTTGCTTGGAAATTTCACTTCGAGCAGGACACTTGATTTTATTGTTCGTTATCACAAAGAGTTGCGCAATATGATAAGGATTTGAGTATTTAACTCAACAATTCACTTCACGAAGATGAACGAACGGCTGCGGAAGAATTCGGTTTGTAAAGGCTATTGTGTAATAGCCCTATTAGATTCGCTCACCTCCATGTTAACCTATGGAAAAAAATGTGTCTACTATTGACAGCTACATAAGTGCTGATAATCCAATGCAAATGATATTTTCAAATAGCCCTAACTTTTCTGCACCTAGCAACAGGATTCGTTTTATAAATTCCGTCCACCAAAGGAATGGATGAGCATTTAAAGCAAACTAGAACAGCTTTTCCCCCTAATAATTTAAATTTTAAAATATTATTTGCATTAAAAAAAGAAGAAAAATACCCGAAGGTGTAAAATTTCTTTCGCTAGTACGGAGTACAATTAAAGAAAGTCTTTCGTCGACAATCCTACTACACATTTGCTCCATAGGTTAACATTGAAGTGAGCGAATCCAATAGGGTTAGAACACAGCCTTGATGGGGGCGACCAACCGAATTTCAAATCAAACGTTGAACTTGTTAGTGGCCCAATTTGTCCTTTATACTTCGATCGCTGTCGTTCGCTGTCTGTACACCCGCCTTACCATTTATTTTGTATGAATTTCCTTCTTGACAAGTATTTTTAACGGTCTAGTCAGGTCAGGAAATTTAGTGTGCTGAAGCTTTGACTGTGGGATAACATGATGCAAAACTTATCTACATGTAAAATTCTCTACCATTTTCTTAGAGTGAATATTAGTATGTTAAAATAAACATTTCATCTTTTTAAATTATGCATTTTTATATTATTATCTAATGCATAATTCTTTTTCTTTTTACTTTTGTTAAAATAAAAGTTCTTTAAACGTTCAATGAGTTATGTATAAATTGTATGAAAAAGAAAAATTCCGTAACAAATTACAGGGGAAGACGTTTCTTTTTATGACTTTGCTACCAATCAACGACTTCAAACAGATTTTGAGAAACTGCAGGGGATTTCAAAGAAGTAATGTTGTATTTCTTTAGAAAATGCTATACTTATGATCTGAAAAAATCGAAGAGATATTCTGATATTGCTTTTAAGGTGATTGGATACCCGTACGGTTCAGAGTTTTCCAAAGGAAAGGATAAAGATATAAAATTCTTCCTTATTAATAAAAAGGATAAGGCAATAATGTGTTAGGGGAGAAATTGGAGAACTAACATTATTCCATTTGGGTATTTGTCGAATTTTGATTTTGAATTTCTTTATTAGTAAATTTCTTTTAATTTTGTAATATCAATTTATGCTAAAAGCTTTCAATGCATTATCTTTTAATTACCTGTCGTAGAAACTCAATAATGTATTTAATAATTTTTTCTCGTTGCATAAATGTAGCAAAATATGATTTGTAATGAATATTGATCTTTTTTATAAAGTATAACTCATTTTTTAAGGAAATAAAGAAGTACTTGTAATTGGACGAAGCAGGAGTGTTTATTTATGACGAACTCTTACGCCATATTTTTATAAATTTATTGACAAAAGACCTTCAACCTCAATTTTTTAAATTTTCATTTTTAAACTCCATATACAGAATGCGAATAATTAATATTGTTTTTTACTACATTGGAGACCCACAGAATTCAAAAAAAGGATTTTGTGGAAGAAAAATGTCTGTATTTCAAAACTTTTTTTCAAACATACTAGCATATTTCAAAATGCTCCATAGAACTACATATCATTTCGGAACATTAAAAATTTTAATATAGGTTCAATATATATATATATATATATATATATATATATATATATATATATATATATATATATATATATATATGATAATATTATTAACAACCTATAATCGCCCATTCTGAACTTTCTCTCTGTTCTGCTAAACCCTTTTCCGACTCCTTGGCGAGACCCTTCGCTTTCCCACATACTAACTTCCTCGCCAATTCTGGCAACCTCTCTGGCCCAATTCTATTTTTCGCGCTTTTACGAGTAGACGCTGGATTGACTCGAGATGAGTAGGATGTGCTGTATTATTCGCAAATATATGCCTTTGTTCCTGAAGCTGACTTTCATTATTTCGGCCATGATGTATGCTTTTCTTCAAGAGATGACCATTCGGGTCATCTCATATATATATATATATATATATATATATATATATATATATATATAATTGTGCATTGAATTTTTTTTTGTATGAATCAAAAGCAATATATATATATATATATATATATATATATATATATATATATATATATATATATATAAATAATTTTTTTTAAATTTGCCTAATTATTTTTTCATCTTTTTGCATGCTTTTACTTTATTTCATGGTTTAAAAATTTGAAAAATGGTTGATGTTCCAAAAAATGATGAGCAGTTTTGTAACACACACTTTAATTAACACCCCTGAAAATATGGAAGAAATCAGAAAAAAAAATTCAGATAGTCCTTTCTAACGAAACTACCGCTGGTTGTCAACATAGCATTACTTATCGTTGCTTACCTCTTTTGTATGTATATATGTGTGTATGTGTTATGTATATATGTACGTATATGTGTGTGCATGTCAAAATTTTGATGCATTTTGGTACTTTTCTGTTTGACTGTTTACTGCTTGCTCAAGCGATACAGACTGGGTTTGGCGCGCTGCCAAAATTATAACTGGTGACGCAGTATATCTGAAAGTTTGTTTTCCGGAGGATTGTTGTGGAGAAACGTAATCCTACGTTAAAAATGAATGCAAATAGAACACTTTGAAAAATTCTAGCAATTTTTAATTTTTTTTTAAAAAACAGGTTTTATTCTTCTAGAAAATACTTATTTGTGAATGCTAAGTGTCTTTAATGTAGAAAAACACAATATTAATTATTTTCATTTTCTATATAGAGTAAAATATTGAAAAAAAAACGCGGTTGAAAGTTCCTTGCCCCCTTAATTGGTAATGCATATAATTTGAATTATTTACAAAATTATGTCAGGTTGGTATAATTCTATACCACTAAATTAAAGTGTAAAATAAGGTCAATTTATTATAACTTTATAAAATATAAATTTGCGAAAGTTGATACAATTCCCAGATTGTCTCGCAATTTACGAATACACAAATTATAAATAAAAAAATGTCGCTGTCGTCTTTAGTAAAAATAGCAGATTTATAATTAAGATAAATTTCTAAATACACCAGGTTTAATCAAGTGAACACGACGTTAGAAAATGGAAATTAGTTGTTGCCTATCATTTCAGCGCCGATATAAAGAATACGCTTCTTTAGTAATTTCTCGTCTTAGAATCCAAGACCACTATTAATTAAAGTGTTGTTAAGTGTTGTTGGTGGCTTTGCCTGGCTTGTTAAATGATAAAATTGTACATTCAGACGTTACAAAGTTTTTATTCACTACTCCCATTTTAGAACACGAAGTTAAAAGTTGAAATTCTGCTTAAAATTTCTGCTAAAGAATTTATACCATTGGATTAATTAGAACTAAAATACTAATTGGATTATATTCAATTAAATTGGCTTTCCTTTCACCGAGAAACAATGATTCCTGTTTTTAAATATTAAATACCTAGTAAAGCCAACTGAAATTAAATACCCAGTTAATTTAAATAAACATTTTAAATGTCGAGAATCGCCGTTTTCTGAACATAAAATAATTTTTCGTTAGATAATGGTTTCTTTTTAATTAGACGAGTGATTGTAGCGAAATTCGAAAAAAAATGCAGTATCAGGCCAATTATAAATAAAACTCTTAAATCTAATTAAAAATACCTATAGTTCGGTAAACCGTAGCTAAATTTAAACGAAATTTGTTTTATTCTTTTTCTCTTCAGATGAGATAAGTTAGCGCTAATAAAACACGGGAAAACAAATTAATGCAATTTTACACATATTTGTTTAAGATATCTATATATTGTTATACATAAGAGATCACTTAACTTAGCTCTGAAGAAACAAAAATAATTGCTTGCTAAAGTAAATAAGTTGTCACTATGAGTACGGGCCTTATATCAGAGCGTATTTTAAATAAAATGTTTGGATTTTTTTAAACAAAGGAAAAAGAGATATTGTGAGTTAAAAAAACAATAAAAGATATTTATACATCTATATTCATATTTAAGTTGTTTAAAATTAGATTTTGTAATTTGATCATAATTATCAAAGATTGACTCCATTTGGCAAAGCCTCACTAGTAAATAACTATGCACATGTAATAGCATATTTCATCCTTCTTTTTTCAATCGCATGGGACTTTTAACTGTTACATTTTTACTGATCATATACACGTATTGTATTCTCTTAGGACATTTAACCATTTTAAACCTTCCTGGTAACATAGGCAAGAAACACAAAATGAACTACTAAATGACTAATTCGGGTTTAAGGAGAAGTTGTGCCCTTAGAAATAGGATACAGTTGAACAATAATTTATATTAAGTGAATTATAGGCAAGCTTTTTTTGGATTTTAGTGTCCAATAGGTTATTATTTTTTCATAATTACATCAGGCTTAGTTCAAAAACTTCCATTCCAATAAAAGTTTTCAAATCAAAATTCGGTTGAATTTTAAGATTTAGACAGCACAAGTGCTAAGAAAATGTAACCTGCTTTTCATTATTAAATATGTTTTAAAGAGATGTCACGTATTTTGTTACATTGTTTACCTCTTTAATTGGCATTTGTTGGAGATGCAATTCTTTCAATGAGTTCCAGTATGGTGAAGAGTGGTTCTCGAATTGTGGTAGCGCTAGGGGTTTGAAGGTGACGTTCGAGGTGGATCACGGTTCTCGTACATTTACTCAAATTGAAATTATGATGAAGATTTTAAGTAAAATTGGCAAAAGTATCAAAAGAAATCGGAAATTTATCTTTTGATGGACTAAAATTTTTTCGCACTACTTGTTTGTTTCCCTTTTATTCTTAACTTATTATAACATCGCAGTTTTAATAAGACGTCCATTTTTTAAAGCCATTAAACATATCAGTATCAATTTAATTTGCTTAGCAGCTTAAATCTATAACCACAATATTTTGGATGCGTACACTGTATTACTACTCTTTCTACTGGATCTCTGAAAACGGCTGGTTTTGTATTTCAGGGTCATTAAACCCTTTCAGGGGCAACAGCCTTCACCGTTTGCATGGTGCAGATTTTTCCTACTATTTTTTTAACCTAAAAAATCTTGAAAATTTTTCCCATTAAAAGGTTAAAAGTGTTTTTACTTCTTTAAACTGATAACAGATGGCAGCACTAGTTCTTTTTCTGCTCATTTAGCTGCAATACATTGAATGCAAGTGAAAAGAAGACTAGATATGGGCATTCACACTGTGCAAACGGTGCCCCTGAAAGGGTTAAAGGAGAAGAAAGTATAATTTTTTCGAGTGGTTTATACCAGGTAAATCCGTCCCACGACCTTCCTGGAAAATGTTTCAAATTCACATATATATCATAGAAGTATATCAAATATTATTGAGTTCCCCTTTTTATAACTAAAAGCGCTAAAGCACTCCGCAGTCTTTAAATATCAGATTTTTGGCTGATATTTTCAAAAGAAATATTTGTAGCGTGCCGTGCGCTTCTAACACGGCGGATTAGTGAGTAAAAAAGGATGGTAAGTACACGTACTTATGGAACATATTTCATAGGACGAGCTTCAACGTATTTACAACATTATTTAGACTATTTACACGAAGTATTTCCTGTATCGACGACTCTTTTAGGTAAGGTAGTGATTTAATTTCCAATTTGTTCAATTTGAAAATTCTGAATTTTAAAAAAAATCGCAATCTTATACAATAAATTCACATTTATTTAATTTTCTAGTTAATTATAAAGATTCTAAAAAAATACAGTTACTAAATTTTTATTCATTTAAACACTTTTGTCTAATTAAAAACTAATTTGCTAAGAAAGTTAGTTTGTAATACATTAAAAAGAAGAAGCTTAACTTACCTAGCAAACACACATATAGATTGAAGTTCGAAAAATATTAGCAGTATATAAGACTAGCGGTATATCTAACATGCAAGTATATTGAAGGGGCTAAGATTAATATAATATCCTTTGGAACATATGGTCTTTATTATATTTAACACACACACACACACACACACATCCATATATATATATATATATATATATATATATATATGTCCGTGCATGTGTACGTACATAAATATACATATAATGTTAAATACTTATATATTCATTCTACACTCTTTTTATCAATGGAAATAATATATTTAAAAATATGGTAGAAGTCCTTTCATGCATTAATATTGACGATAAATCGTTTATGAAATTTTATGAGAATATTAAATTTTCCTTGCAACAGTCACTTACTGCATTTTGAAGAGAAAACAATTTAAAGTTTACTGAGGAGCGAAATTAAGATAGATTAAGAAATACAGGACTTTTACGCTTCCTCAAGCATTAGTTTTCCTTGTAAAGTACGAGAACTTCAGCCTCAAAGGAAAATTAATCTTTATAATTTATATTCTCCGTTTGAGATGGTAAATTTCTAGACAAGTATGATGCAAAAATAAATAATTATTTACCAGTTAAAGACAAAAGTCTTGTTTCAGACATATTTTAATTACTATCAAATCTTTGATATAAGAGAAAATCAGAAATTATTATGTGCATTATAAAAGGATATGTTAAAGAGTCTATATAGACTATTTTTTCTGAGTTAGGCTTATTATAAACATCCCAATTGTTTAAATTTTTTCAACGCTTCCCTTGTATATTTATTTTTCTTACATGTTTTTCATTAAAAATCATTAATAGAAATTACTTATATGTTTTCAATAAAAAAATAATTTCAAATATTTCATACAAGTAATTCAGAAATCGATTCTTTTGAAACTGTGTCGTAACAGAATTTATTTTTAACCTTTTAGTTCTTTACAATTGAAATGATGGGTGTACCAGCTTTATGCATTTTTAGAAACAAAACAATGCGTTGAAATTTCTCGAAACAATGCCTTTGAAAAGAAATCGAAATTAATCATTGTATTGTAAACTGACGAATATGAAATTTAGAACTTTCATCGGAAATTTTCAGATGTTTGTTCATATATGATTTGTTTGTGTTGGGATATATTACTATTATGAATGCATTTATTGAAAGGAAGTCAGATATAAAATTGTGAATGACACACTTTCAATCCCATGACAAAAGTAAAAATTGTAGTGAGTCACAGATTTACGTGTATCATTATTCTTTCGGACACAGATATAATTACTGCATTGGTTAGAATCATAAATAGGAATTTGTGCGCAGCTCAAATGCGCAAGTGTGTTCATTTTATGAGTTTCAAAATGCTATAAATTTGTCATACTAAAGGATAATTATTATTTAATACTCTGCTTCTCGAAGAAGAGTTGTAATTGCTTCTCCAGAACTAATTAACATTTCACCGTTTTACAAGATATTTTAAACATTTAGCCCTTTCTAGATCTCCCATATATTTGAATGAAGTTCCCCGAAAGATGAAAAAAGAGTTGAGGAAATTATTAAAATCGGAGAAAAGAAAAATTCGGCGAACGGATGTTGAATTCCTCAATCCTTTATTATTTTGGATATATAAAATTATTAAGAACTCATTAATGTTTTATAAATATTTCGTTCTACTTTTATTATAACAATTTTACAACATATTAAGTAAAGTAGTTCAAATATTTGGGGTGGATAAATCCTTTCCCTATCCTAAATAGGTATACAAAACTATCGATATACAAAAGCAAATAATTTTTTTGATGTAAATTACGTGTTATACCATGAAAACTAATTCTTCAATGTATACTGCAGTTTTTTATTAACAATTCAGTTTATTAAGCATTTATGGAAGTTGCAGGAGATTTTAAATTTATGTATACATTTTTACCCCTAAAAATGTTTTCATTCAGTAAGGAATTTTACAACTGCTTAATGAATATCACGCGAATAACATGCTTTCAAAATTATTCAAAATTCAAATTTGTCGCGTGCATAAACTGCCTTGGACAGCGGCCATTAAAGGATCTGGAACCTCAAAATATTTACGATAAAAAAAATGATATATATATATATATATATATATATATATATATATATATATATATATATATATATATATATATATATTATTTCATTAATGCAAATAGTGTTTTATTTTAGTTTTATTTTATTTCTATTAATTACGTTTAAAATTCAATGTATAGATGAAGTATGAATTTCATGGCATTTATATATGAAACAAGCGAAGAGGTATAAACAACAGATATTCCTGCAAAAGAAGATAACTGAAGTATATTTTTTTTAGTGAGTATATAGTTTTCTGACACAGTAATTTGTTTTCGAAGTATAATATCCGCTTGCAGACGTTACGTTTTTTCACAATGCATACATAAAATATTTTAAAAATAACATCCTTGTTAACATGAAAAAAACCTGCCACAACCAGCGAAATAAGTCAGAGATTAGAAAAACCTTCATATGCACTATAAGCACTATAAACAGCAGTAAATTAAATTCTATAGGAGCTGAGTTTAAATTGCAGTTATCATTAAGGAATATCGATGTTTTCTATTCCCTCACATTCATATGTAAACCTTTTACTTATATTTTTCTTTAGTCTCTCTAACATATTCCTTTCCCCGTTGTTACAATAAAATTTCCTTTTACAACTCAGAAAATTTCATGAACGATCATGGACTTTAGAAAACGGAGACTCCAGTATGAAAATATTTGAGGGGGTTTAAATACACTTCACTTACAAAAATCAACGGACACCCAAAACGGAAACAAAAAACTTGACTGTAGCAATCAGATCACCACTACTATCTAGAATCGGCGTGCATGGAACATGTTTTTTTAAGAAAGCTTTCCCATCAAAATCGTCTTGTCTTTATTTTTTTTTTTAACTTCTCAAATCACATCGATTGTTGTTGATGTATGAAACAGATAAGAACCACGATAAAAAAAGCATTTTATTATTAATAACATAAATCAGTTTTATTATTAATATTATTACTATAAATACTTTATTATGTATAAATTTTTTAGATATGTAAATTTTTAGTTATATTATTTTGTCATTTAATTACTATTGTTATTATTCTTATTATTATTCTTATTATTACTATTATAATAGTTTTATATTAATAATGTAATTAATAAATAATATTCATTGACAGCCAAACCACGTATTTAACATCCCATATAGACACCTTTTTGAAAAGACAATTTTTTCACGCCCTGACATATCCACTTAAACTCTAAATGTAAAACAATACAGGAAAATCTCCAAGGATTTCTTTTATACAATTCATGAGTAAGTTACGCAACTGAAGAATGCAGTAGAAAAGAGTATTTGATTCTCAGAGCTTGTAGATTGATTTTGTTCATTATAGTGTATATTGACTTATTTGTAGGTAGCTTAATGGTAACGCGTTCAGTTTGGAACTGGGGATGGTTAGTTCGAATCCCGACGAATGCCATTAAATACCTTCGTGTCTAGTCTGGTTATGGGCACGTTAAATACCTAGACCGGAAAATCCTTCTATTGAGTCAGAAAGGGTGACTGAAGGTACGAACCCTCCAGATGTAGCCCCTGGAGTGATCGGTTAAAATTGAAGTGGCACATGGATAAATCAGACTCCAACCCTTGTTGTGTTATTGTAAACTGGAGCCGCACCTCTCATTCCGCAAACCTACACTCAAGAGCCGAAACATTATGACCACCCCTACATTTTGCAATGAATTCGCCTGGATGACGTGGAAGGCACGTGATCAGGTGGAAGTGGTATTTAACTGCTGCTGGAGAGTCTGAAGAATCATTCTTTCACTTACTTCTGTGTGATGGGAAAGGCTGCGGATCTAAGCGACTTTGATAGAGGGCAGATTGTAATGGCTCGAAGGCTCGGAACAAGTATTTCCGAAACTGCACGACTCGTGGGTTGTTCGCGACCTGCAGTTGTTAGTACTTATGCAAAGTGGATGAATGACGGTGAAACCAGCAGTAGACGACATGGTGTTGGACGTCCACACGTTATCAAAGAAAAAGGTCGTCGGAGACTGTCTCGCATGGTGAAGCAAAACCGGAGCCAGACAGTGGCTCAGCTGACAGCCCAATACAATGCAGGGCCAAGTAGGATAGTATCGCAGCACACTGTTCAGCTGACACTGTTGGATATGGGGCTACGCAGCAAACGTCCCACTCGTGTGCCTTTGCTGACCAAGCGTCATCGCCAAATGCGCTTGCGCTGGGCCCGGGAACATCGCGACTGGTCCATGGATCAGTGGGAGAGAGTTGCCTGGTCAGATGAATCACAGTTTGTCATTCATCACGCCGATGGCCGTGTCAGGATACGCCGTCTTCCAGGCGAACTGTTGCTCCCTCAATCCACAGTAGGTCATACACAGGCCGGTGGCGGCGGTATTATGCTTTGGGGTACTTTCTCTTGGGCGTCCCTGGGACCCGTGGTTGTGGTAGAGCAGACCATGAATGCTACAGGGTATCTGAACATCATTGCGGACAACTTGCACCCTTACATGGCCTCTGTTTTTCCAGCTGGAAATGGAATGTTCCAACAGGGACAACGCCCCGTGTCACAAGGCTAAAATTGTGTTGGAGTGGTTCCAGGAACATGATGCTGAATTCCAGTTAATTTCCTGGCCACCAAACTCACCGGATCTCAATCCGATAGAACACATTTGGGATGTAATGGGACGGCAGCTCAGAGTTCAAAGACCACCAATTCGCAATATCTCGGATTTGCGTGACCGTTGCTTAAACATCTGGTACAATCTGTCTCCGGCCATCTACCAAGAACTTGTGGCATCCATGCCAAGGCGGGTTGAAGCTGTGTTACGCGCCAAAGGTGGGCCAACTCGTTATTGACAGGTGGTCATAATGTTTTGGCTCTTGAGTGTATATGTACCTGGTCTGGAATATTCCGACCAGGGGCCATAAGTAACAACAACATTGACTTATTTATGAAAAAAAATTATGCTTTTCTAATTAGTTATATGAAAGGATATGAATTATGACTTAATAATGACTGATATTAAAAAGTTCATTTTTCTTGGTTCAAATTTTTTCTTAAACACATTATTTTTCAAAATCTATCCGTAATATAAGGTAATCTTTGTTCGGAAGTGAACGTGGAATATGCGTGTTATTTAACAAGTACAAGCAGTTTTATGCAATTCAGAAACTATTTCCTTGAATAATTTGCTCCGCCGAAACTTAAATATGCCGACATTAATCATGGCTAAAGAGTTGATTTGCAAAAAAACGAAATGTCTATCCGAAAGAAATTTTTATCCACCTATATACAATGCTATTGTGAAATGTAATAAATCATTTCTGAGATAATAGCAATTCGAGCTCTTAAAGCGTAGTTAAATATTATATAAAAACAAATTTTATTATTCAGTGTTTTGACTTATTCATTCTTACATGTGTCACGTATGAAATACATATTTATGCCATGCAGTCGACAATAGCTGATATGTAATTTTTCAATTCAGATTTTGAGACCGCCTTTTTTTATTTAACATGAAAGTCGCAATTCTATATTCCTTTATTCTATGGGAAGTTTACAGAAATTTACATAAAGTGGCCCTTAATGCATTATAACTATATGAATAAATCGATTTTCTATTTAAATGATCAGGAAATCAATACAGAAAAGGAAAAACTTATTGGCACACAAAATTTCGGTAATAAAACAATAAAAGGTCAATAAGAGGCTACTATACTTGTTTTCAAATAAATAAATTTATTTTAAAGCAGTCGTATTTAATTTTATATTACGCATCTCTTTTCTCTTTAATATAGTTATATGAAACACACATTGTCCAAACGCTTGGAAGATTCGAGGGTACTTAAATGTTTGGTAAAATATTTTTCAAACCTTCCATGGTGATCTTATCGTCAGTTTGAAAGAATGTCAAGTGGATCACAAAGGGATTTATTCTAATAGATCGGGAGTTTTGAAATTCTCAATATATCATTAGTCATTCTCCCTGACAACTAAATATTCTTGTCTATTCTGGTCGGAATGATACATTTTAACTCTGAGAGATGGATATAAATAGACATTGACAGCAATTTATGCGTCATATATTTCAGCATTTTTTTTTTAACATCTTAAATCCTTATACTCCTGTCTTTAAATTTTGTCATACTTCTTCCTGGTTGCTTTATTCATAAGCAAACTCCGACCCTTAGCCCGTTGCTTGTCTCCTTTCTTCGAGACAGTTATATCATTGTTTCTTCTGTGTCATAAACACAAACGTCATTTAAAGGGATATTTGAATTAGTGACACACCCTACGAGGGAATGTTCTGTGCTTCATTTTTCTTCATTTAAAGAAGTCCCGGACTGGAAACTTTATTTTGTTTGACATATTTCTGTTTTCCTTCATTGGGTTATGATTCCATTTTCATCAAAAGTATTTTTTTAGATAAAGATCATTATGCAGAATTGCTTCAGCAGTTTGAAACATTGTCTCTTAAAAAAATTTAAATTCAAAATTCTAAGCTTATTTGGTATTTTATATATCCATCTATCTATCTATCTATCTATCTATATATATATATATATATATATATATATATATATATATATATATCTATATATATCTATATATATATATATATATATATATATATATATATATATATATATATATATATATATATAGTTTTTACTTCAATATTTTCAAAACTTGTGCTGCAAACTAATATTTCGAGCACGGGTTTAAAAAGTGTGGAGCAAAGGTAACCTGCGCAAAATTTCACAGAAATTCTTTGGGTCTGAAATTTTAGTATACCCTTTCATCGAAGGAAATATGGGAAATTTTCATTACGAAATAAATAGACCCAAGGCACACGATATACATACACAATTCCGTAAAAGATTTTTGTCTGTGGTAATTATTGTGGAAACACAGGGTTATCATTATTTTAACACAAACAGTTTTATAGTACGTGTTCCTTACCCTCTTAAATGAAAATATAGCATCAAAACTAGTAAAATAAAGTTTTTTTTTTCGTAATGGCCGGCTACAAGAAAAACTGACGCCAATGGCACGTAAACAGATGCTGCGTACAAATATAATACAAAGAAAGAACATAGGCAACTGTACATACTTCCAACAGATTCAGTACCTTGCTTCCTATTACCGCTTTTAAAAGGTGGAGTGCACGACAGTGGAAGAGGTTAACTGAGTAGTGAGATAAGTTAAGGATGAAAAAAGAAATCTTAATATATTCTCTAGAGATATTATTTTAAGGTTTTCTGTAATTCAAAAGCATAATTTATTTTTCAAACCTTCAACTTACCCACACATTCGAGATAAATCTGCCTTTCTGATATACCTCATTGTTTATTAACGTTTACTCTATAGTATATTATAATCTAAAAATTGAAACATTTCTTATCATCAACCCTGGGAATTCATGTTAATCTTTTTATGTTTAACCCTTTTTGTTTTTTAGCATATGTAATGGAACCCACGAAATATTTCCTTAAGTTGGAAACCTGAATTTCAAGCAAAAGCGGGAAAAAAAATCTCGTTCATGGCTAACTTACCAATTTTCTGTCTTGAACGTAAGGAAAGGATTAGACGACTAAGACTCGATTCTTTCCACAATGTCTGATTGACAATAGTGTGTTTACATATGGTGCATAGCTGTACGAATTTCTTACTTATCAAGCATTTTTTTTCTCTTAAATACACCCTAAAGTCGGACGCATTCAAAAACTGGAAATTGAGCACTGAAAGTGTAGTTTAATTGTGGCATTTCTATAGTAGTTTACGTTCCAAAATTTTTGTTTTTCTCTTTTCGGATTTCAAAAGTCAATACTAAATACTTTATATTCTCAAAACTATGATTTTTTAAAATGTATTCTTAAAATACTATATTTCCTTTATTTTTCAACCAATCGAGCTGATTTTTTAAAATACTGCCCAAAGTATGGCCAGTAAGATGCATGCAAACACTGGAAATCGATTTTCCCAACTTCTGGTATCTTTTCATGACCTGCATCACATATTTAACGTAATTACAATTATTTTAATATCCGACGAATGAAAGGTTGGATAATATTAAATTCCTAATAAAACCTCTGATTATCCAATTTGAAATATTTGTAGGGATCTTTGAAACATATTTAATATATGTTCAAAAAATTATAGATTTTAATGCCCATTTTTATGCATTAGGAAGTTGAGAAGTAAAATTTGCTTCCTCTTCGTACCATAAACAATAATTACAAGATAAAAAGAACTTTTTATATACCATGTTTATAAATTTTCTGTTGAATCATATAAACTTGACAATCCTATGTATTAATAAATGCTTTTTAAAATTTTTTGATGAATTATTCCATCAACTTCAAAGAAAATGAAGTTAATTGGAAGTTAACTTGCGTTTAACTTTTCGTTCCCGTCCCGGCCGATAGATCGCTGCACCAGTCCACAAAATAAAATTAATTGAAAAATGATTCCATTCTACTTAAAGAAATAAAAATAAAAGGCTAAAAGTATTAAAATAATGCATTGTCATCGTGTTCTGAGCTTTCTGAGCATCTTGTTCTGAAGTTTCAAATGTCTAGCTAGTCGGGAAGTTAGTTAAAAATCGATTGCAAGATTTGTACCGGACAAACACACACACACACACATACACAAACAAACAAGAAAGCGAGTTAATAAAAACATGGTAAAAAATATGCAATCTAATTAGAAATTATTAAGAACGAAACTGTAAATATGGTTCACTATGTGTGGGTTGTTGTTAATTAATATTCAAAATAATAAAAATTAATATCCATTCAAACTTTAGATTTAATGACATACAACTACTGTAATTAAAACTTTCTTTCTTCATTCGAGGAAAAAACGTCCAATCCATTAAACTTAATGAAAATAATACTTTTGCTGTTTCGATACTGACTGAAATTTTCTCTGAATCTTTTTGAATAAATTTTCGATTTCACCATTAATCGATTCATTTTAATGTTTCACTTATTCTTGCAAAACTCTGTGTAGTGAATTAATTTAAGTGACATTAAAGTGAAAAAGGCTCTATAGCCGCTTTCTTAGAAGTTTCATATTTTCTATAAATTTAATTCTAAATTTGAAGTGGTCAGTGAATAATTTCACTTGTTTTAATACTTGTCATAAGGCGAGTCACTGGCTAAAAATTAAGTTTGATATAATTAATATAATTCATAAGTATAACATATGTCCTATACTTTGCAAAACAGTTATACTTATCTTACTATCCTATAATACATACATCTCGCCTTCCATTTCTGTAAAATTAAACTATAATCCTTGAACAGATAAAATATAAAAAAAAATTCTCAGTCATACTTAACACAATTTATATCTAATCATATAAGAACTCCATCTTGCTTTAACAGACCTTTTTTCATGGAAACACGTTTGTCTAAAGTAATAAGACGGGGTAAACTTCTTTTATTTCTAGTACGTGCGAAAACGACATACTTACGCCCTTCTGATTCTGTTAATAAGTTACATTCAAACATTAGTAATTTCCTCCCCCCCCCCAAAAAAAAAAAAACAAAAAAGAAAAAAAAAACGACGTTTATGGGCGAACATAATGAGCGACAGATAAATTGAACCTGTAAATGTAACAGATTTGCTTTCTACGTATGAAACATTTTTAACAGGCCAAATGTCTCCTTTTTTGATTTATATATTAGTTTGCCCAAACATGAAATATACAAACAGGGAATTTTTTTTTATATTGTACTTGAAGCTTTCAAAAGGAAGACAAGTAAATCAGAAATATTTCCACTTGCTTTGTATGTTTGACAAAATGAGTGTTAAAGAATTCCGAATAAACACAAATTCTAGTATCCATGCTACTATATTCAAGAGGGGATTTGGAGAGAAATTCCAAATGGGCTTTGTAAATCGAATTGATTGCTCAGGTTTTAAGGTTTATAAAAAACTTTTTCCTCCCGTTACTTATACAATTAGAAGTTTAGGTACAAAGTGTTAGACCCTTTTCTACTTTTATTCTTGTGCATAATTATACCTCTTAGCTGGAACAGAATGAGTAATGCAACCAATGGTAAGATCATTTTTAATTTAAGATCTATAAGTTCAATTACACATTTTTTTTTTTAAATATGCATCTTGGGGCAGAAAATTTCAACTTTAAATATACAACATTCAGTTGTATGTATAAAAATTTACAGCTTTATAATAATAATAATTGAGTATTAGATGGGAAATTTGGAAATTAATTGAATATTCATAGCAGAATTTAATATTTGAATAGCTGGAGAAACATCAAAAACTCACCGATTTAAAAATTTTTAAAAATTTCTAAGATTTGTCCGCTCACAGTAATATCCTTCTGTAGTGGTTGTCATCGCATATTTATCGGATTTACAATAACTTTGACCATTACTTCGTAAAAGAGGACTCTATTGATCCCCTGATTGTTATCGGCCTTTTGATGTACAATGGGATTTTGTCCAAATTGACCTGTTTCTTTAAGAAACAATTTAACAAATCTTGGACCTGCCTCGGATCATGCTTGGTAGCTTAGATTTCAACCGTGATCGGCCATTAAATTCAATGGAGATAGGGATTCCTGAAGCTTCTGTCAAGATTGGTCAGTGGTCACGCGTGGCCAATCTTGACAGAAGCGTCAGGATACTAGCTCTTACTTATTTCCAAGGTTTGAAGTGTTCCCCCACTTGTCCTAGCTTCAAGGTAGAACAGGTCCGTTATGTCACATTTTTGCCTGCATTAACTACAGACCTGTTCTTGTTATCGAGACGCTAAAGATTAATGTAGTCGCGTCCCTTTTCAGAACGTTAGTAGTTGGGTGTCGGTCATTTCCCCGCCGTTAGTAATGCGGGGAAAATATAGATACCAAAATAGTTTTCGATGGATATTAACATAATTTTCGTTAACTAACAGATGATACCAACGATACAGTTTTGTATATTTATAAATTAAATGAAAATCAAAAATATATTGCTGAAAAGTTAAGAGTTAATGGCTTTTATATATATATATTTTTTTTAATTTAAGGTAAATGAAAGAAAAAAAAGTAATGTAATTACCAAAAACATCAGATGTATAAGCCTAACACACACCAAAAAAAGTATTTCTCTCTATTGTTAATTTGTAATCCTCATCAGAATCAATTTCTGAACACTTTGCACATTTTATATATACGTTAAATGAATGATCTTTGCACACATGAGCAACATTCCCGACATGTTTGCTTCGTTTCCCTATTTTGTTTTCATGTGCAATAGATGCATCGTTCTTCTTTGTGGGGATCGTAGAATTATTTTGGGGAGTTCTCCACAAAATTGATCAATTTTTCTATTTAAAGGATTGGGTAAAGCTGATATTTTCTTTCTTTGATTTATGTGCTCCTTCAATAATTCAGATGCAAGTTTCTTTAAAAGATGACGACGTGCTATCTTATCTCCCGTATTTCGTTGAAATATAATTTGGCAGTTTATTCCAGCAATGTTCATAAGAGAGAAAAATATAGTAAGTGGCCATCTGTTACTTTTCCTTCATATGGAATATGCGGCTTTCCTTTCATCTACAACGTCCACACCTCCTTTTGTCTCATTATAGAAATTAATTATTTCTGGATTCTTTTTTTCTTGGTTATCAGTAGAATTATCATTATGCATTATAGAAATCAATAAAACAGCAATTTTGGGGGTAACATAAGAAAAGAGTCATATCTCTCTGAAATCCAAACTCACAGGAAAATAGTTCTCTCTGCTTTGAAGGTAAAAATGCTTGTGGGATCGCCTTTTCATTTTTTCTTAATGTTCCTACCATTGTCGAATTATGCTCCTCTAAAAGTGTCTTAGCTAAAGGAACATATGTAAACCAGTTGTCCATTGTAATGTTTCGTCCTATGCCAGATATAGGACCCACAATGCGCTTGACAACAGCATGCCGCCTTGTGCAAAAATCTGCGGATTCAGTAATCGCGCCGCGGTCGAAACGACCTATTTCATCTTTCAAAAGCAATAGCTTCCAAGAAAATCGGGAGAGGATCTTAGTATCTCACACGTGGGTAGGAATACATATGGGATGTTATCAGGAGTCTTATCAAAACAAGTTTAAGGGGGAGGGAGGTTACAGGGGAACAATTGAAAAATGTCGGGGGATTGACGAACGCGTGACAGTTAAAGGACTGAGGGACTTGGTCTAAATAATTTGTATCCAGAGAAATAAATGACAATAAGATAGTTTTATATATACAGCATTTCTAATAGATTTTTTTCCAATTACAAAAATTTGAATTTTATATTCAATGCACTCGACCTCAGAACGGGAAATTTTTGGTAGTTGTTCTTTAAAGGTTTTGGTTACATATGTAAAAAATACTCGCAGATGTTGTCATGAACTGTTTCGAGATGACATTCTATGGAAGAATATTGGAATGAAGTTATTTTGCCGATAACAAAAAAGCTCGGTGATTATTGCTTCGTTGATCCTCTGTCACTGATCTTTCTATCTGGATTACCGTTTATATTCTTTGCACAATTTAGATCTGTATTCCCCAGTTACTTAAAATACCGCATTAAAATTCTTAAACGACCTATAACATTGTGAGCAGGGATAAATTTATGTAGACTAGTATTCACGTGAAGAATCTAAGCTCCCACGAAAAAAATTGTAAAGCAGACAGTTCTTTTGAAATAAACAAATTTCTTTCGTTATATATAACATTGTTAGAAAGTTTGTTCGATTCAAGCTATTAAAAGTTTGTAACCGTTCGGAATCAGATCTTAAGTGTAGGTCCCTATCAATTTAATCTTTAAGTGTAGCAAAATGATGATAACACAGTTTTCAAGAAACTAACCACTCGATATTTTTTAACTAGGCCCATGGGGTAACTGCTCCATCCCTTCCCAGATTTTTCTTTTACATATCAGGAGGGAATTCCACTCTGTTGTGGCAACACTGGTAAGCAGAAGTCAACAAAACAACAGCCGTTTGGTCTCCAGCTTGGTTGAAGAATGTTTTATGGCTGCTAATGCTTTTTGTATTTGTCATCCCAAAACATCGTTCTACAAGGGTGAATTCAATAACTTTTGATAAGTCTACTTTTATCTCTTAAAAATTGAATGTAAGAATTTTTAGCTCAGTTAATGTCAAAATAACCTTCTGCGTAGTGTTTAAACCTATCCTGCATGTTAAAGGTCTGTGGAGGGTTATGACCCAGTTGTCCCATCAGATTTAGGGATTTAGGGCTAATGGACCATACCTGCAGGAGAACTGAATCCAGGTATGGCCCAGTTACCCCACACTGATCCACTTATGCTTATATTAACTACTACTAACCTAACCTAAGTAACTGAACTAATTTACTTATGTTAATAAATTGCAATAAAGTCAATCAAGACAAAGACCCTTACAGATAGAATGTTGTTGGAGAAATTAATACTTTTAAAGCTTGTGAGAGTTCAAACATGTTTTCTTTTTTTTTTCTTACAACTCACTCAAGATTTGCTTCATATGTACATAGAAAAAAGACAGAAATAAAAGAGGTTGGAAGATATGGCTTTACAAGAAAAAAAATAAGTAATAGAAGATAACTCCTAAAAATAAAAACTAGAAAAAAAGATGACATTGTGAAGAAAAAAATTTAAAGACAAACTTGAAAGTACAAAGAAAGAGAGAAACAGAAAATTGAAGGTGCAATGCGAGGGGAAAAAAACATAAAAAGAAAAAAAAAGATTGGATTTAAACCACTGACTTCAGTAGATTTGGAAAACCCATTTCGCCTTCAATTTCTGGCCTGTGCAAGTTTGAAAAGGTGAAACCTGTAGTGAATTCAGACTGATGATGATGGCTCAACAGGTATGAGCATTGCGGACTGTGAATCAGACAAAGTTGTGCCTGGTATCACTGTTATCAAAGGACTACGTTATTGTATCGTATAATGGTACAAAATGTCCTGGACAAGTTGTAGATTTAAATAGAGACCAAGGGAAAATAAAACATATGAAAAGTGCTGGTTTAACTTACTGGCGATGGCCAGAAGAGGCCATTCTGCGGTATGAAGAAGATATTTTAAGATTGATTAGATCCCCATTCCCCATGTACAAAGGTGGAATTTTCAGTGTTTACAGTTAAAAGGTTGTTTATTTGACTATGAGTAAGTTTAACTATCATAATTTAAGTAATAAAGTCAATCATTTGTGTTATTTTTCCCTTAAGATTACTACTGGTTAAGTTATTACAAAACACATTTTTTTACAAGTGACACATTAATTCGCCCATTAACTCATGAATTAAATCAGGGCTTGTTAAACTCAAATTAATATTACATTTTTCAATAGAAAAGGCCATTTCAGCTACTAACTAAGCTAGAAAGTATGTTTGTACTTTTGAAAATGTTTTTATAATCAATTACATTGTGTTTTTTAATCACTTTGTGTGTTATTTTCCCCCGGTATTCGCAACAATCTATCATGCAACATTGGTAATTGCTTCGAAAAATTATTTTTAAACGGGGGTACATTTTTTTTTCTTTCTAGATATACAAGCATTGGACCTATTTACCCAGTCACAGATTCTGTTGTTTATTATGAGAAATAGACCTGGATGGTCCACTTACCCAAATTATCAGGGAAACTGGTCCCACCTGTATTTAAAAATTTATGCAATATTTATATATAATATATATATATATATATATATATATATATATATATATATATATATATATATATAATAAAAACCAATATCATAGCTTAAATAGACTCCCTAAGACTTACTAAAATACATGTAATACCAAGATTTTTGAAAATTAAACATATTAGTATAATTTATGTGTAAAAGTATAGTATATAAAAAAGTTAAAAATCTATGGCCCAGTTACCCCACTTACTTACCCTAACTTGCCATATAGGTTGGGGATAAAGCCCAAGAAGATAATGCAAGAGAAAAGACAAAATGCAATGTGGAATTTATAGATAAACAGTTTACAATATATTCTTAAGTGAAAAAATGCTCTTGAATTTTAGACAAAAAATTATATTAAGGGAAGGAAATAGTAGGTAAAATATTTTAATTCATTTTTTTCAAATTTTTTTTGGCATTTGTATGGATTTTCTGTACTAAATACCATGTATGAACAATTCAAAAGTATAGAAAATAAAATCTTTTTATCAATTCCTGAATATATATCGGGAACAAATCTAGCTTTTAGAATGGAAACACTAAAATTACTTATGATTATTTACAAATAAATTCGAAGGTCCGTTATAATGCTTATTTTATGTATGACAGTTTAGTTGATACAAGTGAAGGATAACATCACGCCATTCCCTCGTGGATATTCCGAGAAAAACACAACCTCGAAAGCGTGTTTTGGTAGTAAATATTTAAAACAGTTTCTCTCTGAATGCACGTAATTTTATTGAGAACGCTTGTTAATAATTTCTAACAAGTGGGATCATCATTTTTTAAAAATCTTACCAAATGTACCAATGAAATTTAGAGTGCTAATAATTTGAGTTACTCGCAACAGAAATCAACCGTAAAAATGTGTATGTGACTTATTCCACCCGCTTTAGCCTTAGGCTAGACCAGGTTCAAGAGGCCAAACGTTACAATGAAATCGTTAACAAGCAAAGGGTCTTTATAAATATCCTCCTAGGCAAGCCCCAGGCAGTTTAGAATATGGCCAGGAGAGGCTTCAGCAGAATTGCATTTAGAGCAAAAAGGGTAAGATTTTTGCCCCTGATTGTAAACAAGACAGTTTAGGTGTCCACTAGCAAATCTGCTAATGGGCTTAGGCAGAGGGCCCTGTTCGAAAAGTAATCGACCGTAAAAATACAGCAGTAGAATTTTACACAGTTATGTTCTTTTAGAGAGTTAGGATAAAAGTTAATAAATAAATAAATTTATTTAGACTTTAGTAAAATAGTTGTGTGTTGTAGTTTATGCCCCTCGACCGACAGTATATCAGACCAAGTCCATAAAGGCAATTGGGCAGAATGGGGCGGCTCCGGTTTTCAATAGGACCACAAGGGTCGGAGTCCAACTTGGCTAAAGGACCGGTCCCTTAATTTTGAACCAAGTCAAGTGACGAGACCGGTACACTTGACCCTGCACCTCCAGAGGAAAATTTGAGAACTTGGAGGACATTGCAGTCACGACAGATTTTTCGTGCACCAGCTGCCATTTGTGTACATGGCGGTGGATTTGTCAGCGACCGGCATCGAACCAAAAACGTTCAGATCACTGGGTCGTTGCCTTTGCCAACTGGGCCATCGCGCCCTGTTAATATATTTAAAAAGATGAATCGCGATTTTGTAAAAGCAATTTCTTTTTATTTTAATGAAATTGCTTCTGCCAAAGCCACAAAATAACAAATTGATATTTTTTTCATTTTAAGCTTTTAAATTTTACCAGGGACCATTAAAGGTCAGAAATTACCAAATAAAAATACTTTTGAGGCTGAAATTAAAATTACCTCCGATTTAGGTTATTATTTTTCCTTTTTTATGTTTGCACTCATTAATAACGAATGATAGGTGAAAACTTGACAATTCTTCATCATTCCTCCCCTTCCCCCCAAAAAAAAAGAAATAAAATAAAAATTAAAGTTTTGTCATATTTAATAAAATTTGCTTCGAAATTCATAGATCTTTTTTGGTAGTTAATTGAAACTTTAGCCATTGAGATAATATTTCGTGGTGTACCTATTCATTATTAAGTTTCGACGAAACATGGTCCAATTTAAATACCACTACTGTCACGTGACTACTGCATGAGCTTTCTTTTAGTTTGCAGAAGGAATATTTATTTTTTAGAAAATTGGTTTTACTTTACCAATGTAGGTTGGGAAAAAAATCCCGAAAATTTTAATGTAATTTTTGAAGACCATAAATTACTGAAATACATCTGCAAAAGTATTGTTTGTTGCACACCTATTACTTACTTTTCAAAGCATGTAGCCCTTGAATTGCGACAGATAACTGCTGGTCTCTAAACCAATCAACCAAACATCATAAAATTCATTTCAATAATTTAATTTTCAGTTTGAGGAACGGATTAAAGAATTGATTTAAATTATCTGAAACATCTATAAATTATATATTACATAAATTTTACATTGAAAATACGATTCGTTCAAATGAAGCAATAATGTCGATACCAAAGATTACAAAGCAAAAAACTTAAAAAACGAATACACAAGAATTCCTTTTTATGCTACTCTCCGTACTGGGTCATCGAAGTTGCCAGACTTCTTCAAAACGTGAAACGCAAAATATTTTTAAATGTCGTCTGCAGAGGGATTCGGCTGCAGACTTGCGATCGCTACACATTATTATTTACATTATTATTGATATTAATATTTTGTATTTCAACTCAAAATTGAAAATACTTTAAACAAGGTATGGAAAGAGATTGATACATAGGATTAATAGTGGTTTAGTATTCATGTATTTTCTTAAATTTTAATATTAAATTATTAGTTATAACATAGACCTTAAAACCATAGTATCAGAAAAACAAAAGCTTATTATTTTTTTTTAGATTAAATTTTCAATTGTTTGTGTGCTTGTGATATCTTAAACAAAACGTATGTTAGAAATTCAGCAAACCACAATAGTTAACAACATACGAAAAATCTACGAAAATATCTTTAAATGAATTAAAATAAAGCAAGGTGTTTTATGCCGTTGCATTAATGTGATTTTTAATAACGCTCAACACCTTTTCGAAAATTTCGTTGTTCACACACTCATTAACTTACAATTATACAGAATCCGTAAAATCCGACTTCAAATAAATTATGATGAAAATTCCTCATACCACTCAATTTTAATACGAGAACAAACACCTATCCTGCCGAAATCCGAGTTAATGTATGAAAGTTTCGCATGTCTGGGCCATTTGCTCAATTCTCACGGGTGCTAGCTGTCAGGACCTTTGAGAAAAGCAATTAATTTATGTAAATAGTAGCTTGTTCCTCACGCCAGCTGTTTTCTCCATTTTTTTACACTCGCTGTATTTTACACATAGTAGCCTGTATTTCTAACCTGAGTTCTTTTGATTTATTAATGGTAGCTTCTTTAAAATGTTTTACTATCTTTATACGTTGATAGTTCTAATTTTTATATGACTAGGAGATGAACTTTGTATTAATATTAATCGATTTAGCTTAACTAGGTGTATGGTGTATATATACTAGCATTATTGCCCGGCGTTGCCCGGGTAGATATATAGATATAAAATTTTTCATGCTTTCCATCAAAAAAAAATACTGGGCTGCACCCCCGCTCTTCATGTTCATCTGGCCAGGCAGAATTCGCTTAGCGCGTTTCTACTGAAATGATATATAAACAATAAGAAAGAAAGAAACTTTGAGCCTGCGGACCTTCGTCTGATTTTATTCAGAATTAATAACACCGTGTTGCGTGATTTGCACGTTCGGATTGAATAAGTTTACTGTTTAATTATATTTGTTAGATATTGTTTAATTAGATTTAATTAGATTTTTTTGATCCACTGTTTAATTAGAAATAGGTTTTATAATTTACATTTGCTTTTATTATTTATTTTTCCCTTAAAAACGAATGTGACGTCATATGAGCATCCAAACGATATGTGTAATCAAAATCATCTGAAGATTTCACAAAGCAGAGCCAGGAAAGTTGTGTTTATCTGGGGAACCATGGCCAAAGGTCATTCCCAACCCTCTTCCTCCCGCGCATTGGAATTTGATCCCCCCCTCGTCACTCCCAAACCAACGCAGCTTGTTCTGGGGAAAGGACTGTATCCACAGGGGGTCCGCGCACCTCTTAGGAGCTCAAAAATCATTAAAAAATTAATTAAAAAAACTAATTGAGCCCGAAATTTCATTTTTGATGCGTTAAGTTTCTCGGGTCCTAAACTTAACTGTGCCGAATTTGGTCTCTGTGGGTGAAACAGTCTATGATTCTATAGCGGACAAACAAACAGACGGACTCCTTTATAGATATATATATATATATATATAATTACATGGTAAGGAATTTCTTATCTAAAAAGATTGTGAGTCATTCTCAATATTATGTCACCTCTTTTATGTGCAGTTATATTATTTATCATTAATATGATACCTGACGTGATTTATGAATTTAATCATAACTATTTACCATTCACAGTATATTATTACAATTTTAGGGACGTTAATACACATGAACATGTCCTATAGAAAATCCTTGGTTACATTACGACCGATTGTATACATAACAGTATCTCATTCATTTTATGTGGGATTAGGCTACTAATGAATATTATTGTCTTATACATAATTAATCTGTTTCATTAATATTATGTATTTGAAGGCCTTATTTGAATAGTGGTCCAACTCCACTCTTGTTCATTTTGAGATACAGAGCCTTAAAGTCTAACGAGTGCTGAGAAATGACTGCTGAAGTCTGATTTGTAATGCTCTCTGTCGGCAGCAAAAATAAGCTGGAGGTGTAGCAATTTAAAAATAAGATAGTAATGACTTGTATGAACATGAAAGTGAGGCTAACTAAAATTTTTTAAAAAGTGGATTTGGACCACTATTAACATAAAGCCTTCATTTACATCATTACTCCGGTTATAGGAAAATCAAAGCAGAATAAAAGTTTCAATTTATGTGGGATGTACTAGTCAAATTGCTTTTCTTACGGGTTTAATTGATCAGTATTAAATTATTTCGGTCTTACATAAATTAGAACAAATTTATTTTATTACATATGAATTAATAATAGATAAAATACGATAATAATAATTCTGGCATTCCCAATACTATATTACCAACTTTATTTAAAAATATTTAATTACTCAATTGTATTATCTCAGATATATTTATTTAAGCTGTTTAATCATTATTATTTACCAATTGAATTTTATTATTTATCAATTAATACGGAAGTAAATAATATCTGAAATTCCAAATTTCTGGAAGAAATTCTACGCTAAATTACTTTTCTGTCAGTTTTTAATGAATAGCATTAAAATATTTCTGTTTTACATCAATTACAAATTACTTATTTAATTGCACACAAAGAGAAATTTTATCATACATTAAATACTAATTATTGAATACATAATCGAATCATACCTCTTCTGCATAAAATGATATTAATAATCATTAATACTATCCTAAAGGTAATTAATGAAATTCTTGAATATTATTCGTAATAAACAAAATTTTAATAAAAAGTCACCAAAAAATGCTCATTTTGCTTGCTAAATTGACAAATTTAAATAAATTTACATAAATTCGAAAATATATTCTTAACCTCCCCGACTTTTATGTGTTGCTTTCAATTTTAATTTTAATTTGTATATGAGTAACTTTCATTGATACAAATAATGATCGTCTAAAGAAAAGATTAATATAAAGGCATCAGACTATCTCATTCAATCCCCAGAAGAATCATGCAGAAGTATTTTCATATCACGTTTTCCTATCTTGATCGTTTTTCATATTTCTTGGTTAAAACCTTATGCAACTGCCTTCGTCACAGCAACAATTAAAAACTGAATTATTTTCTAATTAATTTGTCTCTTTTCTGCTCCTGAAGGCTTCGCCCGTCTATGCCTCTGTCGGGGCTTGACTTAGCATCATGGCCCTCCAGGCTGAATCCCCATCACGTTGCGTAAACTACAGTTAACACCCCCCCCCCCTCCCCCAAACATCCCATAAAAAGCACTACGGAGCACTCCACCCCCGACTCAAAGGGACAAAAACGCGGTGAGTGGAACCCGGGTAGATACGGATACAAGGTTGTCATTCGACTCTCCGCTGAGCAATAGTCAGTAACGAGGAAAACGATCTTTTGAATAGAAATATGAGCTGAGCATCACAAATGCGACTTGCGCGGTGCTTGCAGGGATCGTATCTCCTTGCTTTGTCCAATACAGATCAGTGACTCATGCTAATACAGCAGTAGATAACTTACGTATAATAAACAATGAAATACGCATTAACCGAAAGTAACGCGATCACTAATGTCTTTACGAACAATCCAGAAATAGGCATGACATCGAACAAGTTATAAAAGTGAGCGGATCCAAAGGCACACATCAAGGTTGACAAACGATACTATTGAAACAGCCCAATAAGAAACTAAGGTTGTTATCAATCTCCTTACGGAGCAATCTCTGTCAAAAAATGAACTTGCAATATTCATTTAGCCCATATTTTAAGAACCCTACTCGCATTACTGAGCAATAGATCAAACATCACTTGTTGATCGTTGTCTGAATATTTATGCTAGGTGTGCTTATATAGTCTCGCTGACCGTATCCAAAGTTAACGGTTTAAGTGAAACAAAAAAATTACTCTTTAAAGTTGTGAAAGACTACTGTTGAACGTGGTTAATGATTACTTATATCAGCTAATAGACTACACATCATTAAACAGTGTTAAGATAACAGTTGAAAATATAACAAAATTACGGTTGAAAACTGTCAAAAACTTCTGTTAAACATTATGAATGATAACTTTTGAACGTCGATAAAGATCACAATTTAAACTGCTAAAAGTCTACTGCCGATTGAACATCGCCATTCCCTATGCATGTTACTGTCGAACATGCATAGGGAATGTTCGTTTTGTCTGATAAGTGCTAACTACTGAAGCTTTAAGCGGTCCATGTGGATGTACGGTACTTTAAAAACTATAATTTTGTAAATATTTTAAATAATTAAAAATAACATCATTATGCATAGACAGTAAGAAAATCCATCTAATAAAATTAATATAATGCAGGATGTTTAAGTCAAAAATTGTTAGGATAAAACTCTTCCTTGAGAATAAAATGAAAATAAATTATTGCAATGAGTATAGTGCTATAAGGAGGAAATACATTAAACGAATCATTACATTAATTAAATTAAAATTACAAATTTATATTTCCGCATTTGAATATATTTCTGTCCAGATCTATTCAGAAATCGAAAAATGAAATTAAAAAGGAAAAGCATCCATTTACAGAAGCATGATCCAAAACATATTCAACCAGTAAAAAGTCTCGGTGAAATAAGAGGGGAGACAATATATCTTTCACGTAAATGGCATTAAGCGTATTATTTTGTCCACGCAAGAAGAAAATACGGAGACGTCCCAGTTCATATTCATTACTGCAAAACTTCCTTCCTTGTCATAGGCATTGCCCCCTTTTTTATTATTTTCGTTTCTTAGTTCTGACTGACTAGATGGGTGCCAGAGAGGGGAAGTCTGGTGCAAGTCAGATTTCTTTCGGCTTTTCAGATACCGAAAGAAAAGATATGCGGGTATTATCCTTCGCAAATTCTGAAATTTCCTGACAATGATCGCTAATATTTTGGAAGTAATTTCGAGCTATCTTGTATTATCGTGAAATCCGAATTTTAGAGAAAGATATCACAATTTTATGAATACTGATAACTGTCTTAATGAGGAAATGAAAATTTCTAGAAATATTTCTTTAACGTTAAATCTAATAAGGTAGTTTGTTTGTATACTTAGCGTACAAGCACACAAATACCCCCCCCACATATACATACATACATATATATATACATGCATATATATAGTATATACACATATATATATATATATATATATATATATATATATATATATGTGTGTGTGTGTGTGTGTGTGTGTGTGTGTGTGTGTGTGTGTATAGTAAAACTTCTCTAAGCGGCTACCCCTCAAAACGGCCACTTTTTTTTCGGAATCATGATTGGCCTAAGAAAAGTTTGACTATATATATATATGTGTGTGTGTGTGTGAGTGAGTTTGTTTGCTTGTATCTGTAATTTAAAAAAGAGAATAACTTATCAACTCCGTGAGATTTCCAACTATGTTTTTTAATGTAAATAGTATCACTCAAAGGTGCAGATTCCAGAACTTAAAATAGAAAGAAAAAATATTTAAATAAAAGCTGAAAGAAAAAATATTTAAATAAAAGCTGAAACAAGAAACTGAGAAATGGAGAGTAAAAATGCAAAATTCCTTTTTGAAGCAAAATTTAATGATAGTCCATAATTATTAATAGAGCCGATATGGAGCCTACTTTTTAAAAGAAGTGTTATATTTAAAACTCATTTTGCTGAAATCTTAAATCGGATTCAACTAATTTTTTTTTCTTCTTACATTTATCTATCCATCAATCTCTGACTCACAAAATTATATATATATATATATATATATAATATTAAGAATTTTTAACTTAATGTCTAGGTATTTCACATAAGAAAAAAGTAAGTGATTAATCTGCATGTGTTCGTTTGAATATGAATAGGGAACGAATATAAAGATCAAAATGGGTATTAGACGGAAAGTTTTGGTGATGGGTTTAAACTTGTGACCTAGCTTATATATAAAATAAATGAGCTCTAGATAAGGTTTTTTATTTATTGCTTCGCTACTGTTTCTTCTCAGCAAATATTTTTACTTATAACAATTGAACTACATTTTTCGTATATCTAGGTACATTTTAAGATAGTCAAGCTTCCCCCCCCCCGAAAATAAAGTTTTATACATCTAAGTTGTAATCTGTTTTCTTTTACTATCACAAAACGTTCAGGGGTTGGGGCGTGATGAAAATCCTTATTTTGATTTTAGTTGCATTAATTTCCACAAAGATTAACCTACTAACGAAGACACGTGATGGTTTTAACCTAAATGCGGGTTTTCAATGTAACAGATTTATTACAAAATGAGAAAATAACACTATTATTTATAAAGATAACAACCCGTTACGAAAATCCATTATTGTAGGCTTATATTCTACTTTATTAAACACGAATTCATTTCGAATCTTTTCTCCAAATTGTTTGCATACACAGATATCTCATAAAAAAAGCTTTAAAATTTCATCTGATATAGAAGAGGAAATTGAGAAAAAGAGTAAGGAAAAACATATATCTGACGAAGATGCTATAAATACAACAGCGAAAATGGGTTAAGATTTAAGAAATGTTCTCCGGTTGTAACAAAAATTTGGGTAAATCATAGGCCAACAATACCTCTCAATAAGCTATTCTCAGAAAATCTCTCCCAAACCATACACATTCACATTACTGCATTTACAAATTTCAGTCAAAGATTTATTCCCAGATGATCAACATACATAAACAAGTAACCAGTAAATTTATTTACACAGCCTGACATACCAATTTCTGATCATTTAAACTCAGATTTAAAAATCATAGCTAAAGAAGTATTATTTCGTATGGAAAGTTTTGAGAAACAACACTTTGATTTTCTGTAAACATTCATGACCGACTTACGTCCCTGAACTTCCCCTTTAAAATTATAAACGATAACATAAAAAAGTTACAGACTGGTTTTCTAAAGCAGAATTTCTTTTCAAAGAAAATGACTTTTATTTACTTCAAGGTAGTTGGGAATATATATACAGTGGAATCTGGATAGATTGTTTTAGGATCCATTGTTTTTCCGTATGTGTCGTTCATTTTATCCAGTCCCAACGATCATATTGCTTTGTTATGTTTCCGCATCTATCGTTTTCCCGCATTTATCGTTCATTTTAATCGGTCCCTTGAAAAACGATAGATCGAGATTCCACTGTATATATATATATATATATATATATATATATATATATATATATATATATATATATATATATATATTTATTTATTTATTTATTTATTTATTTACCGGAAGAAATTAATTTCAATTATTATAGATAACATTGCATGTATCTCCTTGACGTATTGCTGCTCTGCTTCAGACTGGTTTAATTAGAGACACGTGCTTTGTATGTAATTAACAGTTTAACAAGTCTAAATATATATCTTTTATTTGCCATATTCCACTAAGCACGAAGGAAATATTTTTGTTTTAGACATATACACGGAACTCAACATTAATTTTATTAATGGTGAGAGATATGTTAATTGCTTTTTAATAAAAGATAAAAATCTTCATTTAATTATTTATATATATATATATATTAATTATATTTTTTTATAAATAGCTTTAATTTTCAAGTTATTCACTTAATTTCATTAACAACCCGCATTTCTTAAACTTTAACAAGATAATCTAAAAAAAATTGAATTAAATTAAATTTTTTTTTTCATATTGTCATTTTCACCATCAACTGCCAATACATTAAGACAAACAATTTATATACAGACTCTGAGTTCAGCCATTTTGTGGTTTATTTTTTTTCAAAAAGTCAGTATACTGATATTTGCAAAGTATTGAGAAGTCTATCCATGCAGAACTGTTTCCTAAAATATTAAAAATTTATAGTGATAAATAAACACAATAAATATTCATAAAGTTACAGAATTTCATGGCGTTTTGTTGCATACAGTGCACAAATAACCATCTGTTATTCAAAAATTGTAGTAAAATTAGGTAATGTTTCAACGTTTCTTATCCTGGCACGCAAGAGTACTTTATGATTGTATATAAATAAATAATTCCGTTTTAGAAACCATTACTCCGTTTCAAAAATACACTTGAAGGGAATTACATCTACTTTATTGCTCTCTTGAAAATTATTCTCGTATAATGAATACAAATGAATTTAAATAACAGTAAAAGTAAAAGAAATGCAATTAAACATTTAAAGGATAAAACAATCAGAGGTAAGAAGTCTATAAAAATATATATTTCACCATTCTTTGTTACCGGTACCAAATCTAAACGAACACCTTAACTAGTGTTCGTTTAGATTTGGTACCGATAACAAAGAATCAATCGATATGATTGCTTTTTGATTCAGTTTTTAATCGGTGATAAATTTAGTTTTATTTTACTGTTAGCATATGATTATTACTTCAGACTTCATGTTTAAATTTTTCAGTCTAGGATTATGAATACATTAATTAAGTGAACTCATCAAACAACATAAAGTAAATACTCGGATCACAAACTTCACTAAACTAAAAATGATATTCATCAGTGGTGATTAGGATTATTAATGCACCCCAACAATATGCACAACTAAAGAGCGACATCAAGCCTATTTAGCAATAAATTAAAAAATATTAAAAAACGGCTTGTGAAGAGTACAATAATTCATTATGTGAATTCAATAAAGCTTAAGAATATTCCACAAAAATAACTTTATTTGGTATACGGTACCTCATTACTTATTATTACATACGTCGTTAATATGATCTCCTTTTAAACACAATCTTTGTTCTATTATAAGTAAATTATTTTCCACTTTAGGTGGATAAAGATTCACACGATTATCGCTTCCATATTTGTATAAAAGGTAAAAGAACTCAAGAGTGATCGTTGTCTTTCAGTCGATTTATTAATAAACTTTTTTTACTAAACAAGTAAGTGTTAGGTGGAATTATATTTCTGTTATTAATGTTCGTGCTTTTGTTCTCATATGAATACGCCCATAGCCAGCCTTTTCCAGAAATATCATTCTCCCTTTTGAACTGCAATATTCTCCCTCCAAATATTTGTTTTTTATACAAAATATATAATTTTCATATATATATATATGTGTGTGTGTGTGTGTATTAATAAAGAAAAATGATGTATGTCGCAGCATAAATATGGAATAATTTATTATCCTATGGATAGTTTTATAGACAGTTTTATGATCTTTAAAAATTTAAAAGGGCAGTTCATTTACTAACTGTTTTAAAAAGGTAAAAATATACAGCACATATTTTTTCGAATGCAGTGGACGCACTTTAATCTGCAGGACATATGCCAATACACAGTTGAACTAGATGGAAATTACTGAGAGATCCATCACTGAGGTAGGGTTGCTGCATATGGATGGTATATGGATATAGTACGCTACTTTCTTTGCTTTAGAGGGAATTAAATTGGGCCTGTGTTGTGCTATCCTGATATAGTAATCAGCAGTGGCACATTCATCAAGGAACTAAAGCTTAGAGATTTCATGTGCTCTCGAAGCAAAATTCTGCTACATCAAAGCTTTGGATGAAGCTATCTAGTTTCCTATTCTTACTCAAAAATAGTTGGAAAAGTATTTTCCTGAATAGAATAGTTCATCCCACCTCCAGATTGTCCTTAAAAAGCGGAAAAAATACATGCAAAAGAGAACGGCTTTAAATTGAAGCATTCAAAAGAAAATCAGGTCTCAATATAGACAAAAGACATTTAAGATAATTTAATTGTTATGTTAAACGGACTTTTAAAGGCATCTGAAAGATATGGTAAAATTACATTATTTAACATAAGCGTAATCATTCTTTATAATTCAGTTTCTTAATATAATGAAAAGTTCTTAAGTGATTCTTTTCTATTATGACGCTAAACAATAAGACGGGGTTAAAATCAAGCGTCTCCCACCGGAAATAAAATAAAATTGGACCATCGAATCATTTTTTTAGAAAAACACTTAAAAGGGTTTCCTGTGTACGGATCATTTCGAAGAATTGGAGTATTTTACTTCAGAAGAAAGTAGGTTTATAAATTCTCTTTTTATCCGACTTCTTACAATCAGAAGAGTATGGAGAAAACATTTTTGTACGGATTAGGTTAATTTGGGATTACCCTAAAGGCAGAAAGGGATATCTACAGCTTTTTACTTCTGTCGGTTGGATATATTAGTTTGACGAGCAAAAGTTAAATACAGGTTTAGAGGATAGTACAAACGAAGAATTAAAATACACTCATGGACAAAACAATTAGCGCACCAAGAAGGAGTCGTCAAAATGAAACGAAATTTTACATACGTAATGACTACTTTGATATAAGTAAATGATAAGAAAATCAAAGAAAAAGGATAATTTATTTCAGAGAAAAAGGCAAAAGAACGGAGGAGTTAATACTCCGTTGGACCCCCTCTAGCGCGAATGCACGATGCGATACCATCGGGCATTGAGTCATACAAGTTCTGTATGATGTCTTGAGACATTTCGTTCCATATTTGCTGTAACCTTGCCTCTAGTTCGTTCAAACTGGTGGGATGCCCAACTCGTCGTCCCAAATGATCCCAGATATGCTCGATTGGAAACAAATCTGGGGATCGGGCAGGCCAAGGAAGGGTAATAACAGTGCGGAGACAGTCTTGTGACACCCTTGCCGTATGAGGCCGAGCATTGTCTTGTTGAAAAATGGCTCCTGGGAGCCGTTGCATGAGTGGCAACACATGTGGTTGCAGGATTTCATGAACATACCGCTGGGCTGTCATGGTGTCACGGAACAATACAAGGGGTGACCGTGTATTGTAGGCAATGGCACCCCATACCATCACACCAGCTGTGGGAGCGATGAGTCGCTGTACAGCAAAGACAGGATTGAAGCGTTCACCACGGGCTCTCCACACACGAACACGATTGTCATCACTGCCGAGATTGAATCTGGATTCGTCGCTAAAGACGACCTGGTTCCATTCCGCTGCAGTCCAGTTTCCTCGTGCGCGGCAAAACTCCAAACGGAGGCGTCGATGGGTGGGCGTCAAGGGCAGCACACGTAATGGGCGCCGCGATACCAACTGTCCTTCAGCCAGGCGTCTTCGTATGGTTCGAGAAGACACAGAGGCCCCTAGTGAAGGTGCTACCTGTGCCTGGATGGCGGCCGATGAAGCAGTTGGCTGTACGCGTGCATTTCTTACGATGTGGCGGTCTTCTCGACGACTGGTCTGTCGAGGGCGTCCTGAGCCTGGTCTTCGTGTACATGACATCTCTCGGGTCCACTGGTCCCAACACCTCCTCACAACACAATCAGAGCGGCCTAATTGACGAGCTACTCGCCTAACTGACCACCCAGCTTCCATCATCCCGACGATTCTCCCCCTCTCAAACTGCGACAACTGCTTATATTGTCTTCGAACACGGCGTAATGGCATGTCTATCTCAGCTCTTCCTTTGTAAATGATTCAGCACACTCAAACAAGCTTAGGTTACCTGTTTTATACTCCACAGAGTACGATGTTCAACGCCCTCTACCGGCTATACGTAATGCTCAATCACGCTGCATTTCTAATCATTTGCATATCTCCCCGACATGTACCTTCATTGCAAGTTTCGTTACGATCCCGCAATTATTTCTTGGTGCGCTAATTTTTTTGTCCATGAGTGTACATTGGAATGGGACTAATACATGCAATATATTGCCATCTTGTTGTCTCTCAGTCAATCCCTCGCCAAGATACAACCACTCTATGTGTAAACTGAGTGGCTATTCCAAAGTATAACAAAACCAGTCAAAAAGGATTACTACGAACGTGTCAGTTTTTAGTGTTCAGCTTGTTCATGCACGGTATTATTTTAAAAAGAAAAACTTTTTTAATAGGTCTTTTCGTGACTTCAGAATTTTGTCTTCTTCGAAAAAATCCCACAAAATGGAGGTTTTTGTAAACCTTTTAAATAATGCACTTCCTTTCTTTGTATCGGTTAGGGTACCTTCAGCTTTTCGAACTATGTTACGTTTAGCACCTGAATTTCTGCACATATACCACTAAGTATACATCCCTCCGTATACCACTAAGTTAACTCCTTATGACGTTCAATCTTATTTTTAAATATGCTGAACTATACTTCTAACATTACCCAAACTATTATGTGAAGTAATTAACTCAATAAAAATTTTTGGGCACCACTTTTGAGAAATTTTCCTTTTTAACGGAACGAAATATATTGTCTAGGTGATACATGTAAAAAAGATTTAGCCAATTTATCTAACCGCTATAAATGAAACCACTTTTATTATCATTATTAACTAAAATAAATTCAAATGTCAAATAATCAATAAATTGATGCCACTACAGCTATAAGTTGTATCCACATTTGACAATCTTTAATGATATTTCAATTCTGAAAAACGCACTCTAGAGAGTAAAAATGCCATAAACAAATTAATTCTTGATTTTATTCTATATGCGGAAAACTAAACCTTTGAAAACTTTGTTTAATGCATTCAGTATAATGCAACAGACTGTTCGATAAAATAAAATATCAAACCAGTAATATTGCAGAATAGAAATAATAAGAAAAGAAAGTATACAGTAAGTGACTATAGTAACACGGAAATGTATTTCAATTTCTCACTTTAAAATTTATAGACAAAGAGATACGTCGTGCAATACGTTTTCCGCAGCGTTATTAAACCACTTTTGCTTATTGCGTCGTTCGCTAACCTGTGTGTGACCAACTTCTCCAACTCAGGTTATTTTCCTTAGAATCATCTGTCACGCTACCTTTCGTGTAGCGTCGAAATAACAATGATTTTGTTTTCTGTCTTTTATTTATATACACGGGGAAAATATGATCTTATAATAAGAACAGACGAAATGTAAAAATACATTAGAGGTATAAAAAGAAATAGATCAATTGCCTTTTTAGGTGATACTTACTATACCTCTACGTTACTTATATATATATATATATATATATATATATATATATATATATATATATATATATATATATATATATATATATATATATATATATATATATATATATATATATATTATGCAGTGGAACTTCTCTAGCCTGCCACCCCTTTAAACGGCCATTTTCTTTCGGAATCATTACTAGCCGACATAGAAAAATTCTCTCTCTTTCTTCTCTCTCTTCATATATATATATATATATATATATATATATATATATATATATATATATATATATATATATATATATATATACACACATAAGTATACATAATATGAAACAAGATTTAGAATTTTAAAAGTTTTAAATTAAGAGGTGGTCATTTTAATTTCTGTTTTCAATATTCCTTTTTAAAGAGAGTATTTCTCAAAGAATAGAGAATGTATATCAGTTTTAATCAGTAGTCATAATGGACAGTCAACGTAATACCTCCTGAAGAATTTGCAGATCTCTCTTTAATACATATCTACTTATCAAGCATTTAAATTCATTGTAATAATGCAAAAAAGCTTGTTTATTATTTTATTTCCAGTATGGTTTTCTTTTATAATTATTATTATTATGCTTATTCGCTTTTGTCCTCATTCCATCTATGTGTACATTTACTTTTACGTAACTTACTTGTATTCACATGAATATTTATATCATGTTCGGAAAGTTGGAACAGAGATCTACATCATATAGGTTTGTCAAATCAGTATATTACATTGATAGAACAAGAACAGGGTCCTTTTGAAATTGGCTTTTGACAATCAACGAAATGATACGTGATACAGATACAGTAATACCTCGTTGATCCGGATCAGATTTGTAGACATTATTTAATATTCCCATTATATAATAATTTTTACTGTGATGGCAAGAACGTAACTACAAGTAAGCAAAATATCAACTTTTTAGTTTGATTCAATGTATAGTTTCTGCATAGATTGTACAATAAATTATGGTAATAAAATGCTTTTTGTTGAGTTAAGGAAAGCTTTACTAGACATACCGATTCTTTGTTAAAAAATGGTGGGAAAAGTTAATTTTATATTTTTTAATGTCTAGTAAACAATACTATGTAATTTTGTTACAGAACTTCAGTTGTTTTTAGTCGTAATAAACGGTATTCTTAGTTAAAAATTTTGTTTTGCTTATTAACCATATTATCCAGATTTTCGGGATTTTCGATTGTCCGGATTGCCTGTGGTCCCAGTTAGTCCGGATAAACGAGTTTTTAGTGTACGATAAATAGTAAAGCTTGTTGTATCATGGTTTCGAAAAGCAGCTTCTTCATCCCTTTCAGAAAAGCTATGGTTAAAAACAAAACGATCTCAGAAGATGCGGTTGAATACAATATTTTAATTCGTCCGAGTTTTACCATAATTTTACACTCTACAGGATATGGACATAACTAACGATACAAGTACAGGCATACACTATAATATGTATGATAAAATCACATCACGTGGAAAATTTAAAATGCATGCAAAAGAGGAAGGGGAAACGAAAAAATATGCTAAGATGGATTCTATATCCATTCGTATATTTGAAAAAATGCAATTTGATGTAAGACTTTTAGATTTTGAAACTTTCTTTCTGACACTTTTAGATTAAGGTCAAGCCATTTTATTAAATTGCGAAGTACTCAAACTGCATAAAATTTTTAATGAAATTGTGACGACAGCAGTTTAGTTTTCTTATTTCAACGTCACGTCATATTAAGTATAACCTTAAACAAATATGATTTGCTATTCAATTTATTTGTTAATTAACGTATTGAATATTTATGAAGTCACACTGATATTCTTTGAATTATACTGCAATTTATTTTATTATAATGTTCACGGGAATATAGGCATATGAACAGTAACTATGAGCAGATCGTACTTTCAAGGTATTTTTGCTTGTGTTTTTAGAATTTCTAACTTGCAGAGAGAACTAATACAATAGACTTAAACTTGTTGAATTTTTTACATCACAAATCCTGTTATTTTAGCTTTTAATAATATCCGTGTCATAGTGTTTAAAAGGAAGTAAAAGATAATTTTTAAGTTGCCACCAGCGAACTGGTTCACGCCATATGTCATTACAATACTTTATTCAACATTTGGTAACCATTTATTACAGTGAAAGCTAAGTACAATACTTTATTTACCGTAATGGGTAGATAGATTTAAAGTATGTACGAAAGCAATGAAGTAAATTTTCTCTAGTGCGAAATGTAAATGCAATGATACAGTTTTGCTATATTTGTGATTTTCATGACTGAAAAATCATGACTGAAAAATTCATTTGTGATTTTCATTACTGAAAGTCAGTTTCGCTAACATATATATCTGATGATTTTATTAAGTCCTCTATTTTGAGTTCACATACTACTTAATTAACATGTAGTCCTTCAAGAGAAAATACATCATCAAATGTGGTGTGGTATGGCTTTGACATGCTTAATTATTATTATTGTGCCATTTTTATTTTTAATACTGGTTATTCAAATTGGACTCAAAAGTGCCTGAAAGAGGGAGTATTTGTCTGTTTTTGCTGGAAATTTTAAAAGGTTGCGACCATATTTTATAGTGGTTAACATCACAAGCAAGCAGATCGTGGGCTTGTGTCCGAATTCCTACCAAGGCAATAATGATTTCATGCTGTTCCCTTGTAGGAAACAATGCTGGTTCCTAAAATTTTGATTCCTATCTTAGTTACACATGGTGATTGCTACAAGAGTAAAGTAGAAAACTAAACTAACAGTGTTAACCTTTATTGTCGTGATCCGACAAAACATTATCATGTAGAAGGAATTATAATTGTAGAGTCAACTCTTATTTCATGAGGTTTATTAACATATTAAAATCTCGATTAGATAAGTCATTTACAACGGTTCGTTTTTACGAACGTACAATCCACCATGGGAGTAGGGCTCATTATTTCCAAGTCCGATGAGCTCCCCGTCCCTCCGTAAGCGTGTTGACCCTTTCAACAGTCCAAATCTATTCTCCCTGTTCGTTACTCGCGTCCGTCTTTTATGCCTCCTTCTCCTCCCTTTCTCGAACGACAATCGGCCTTTTTCAACCGCGTTACGCAGACCACCTGTCGTGGATTTCATTGTCCACGGTTCCCACCTTAGATGAAATGTGCCGCTGTGTTTCTTTACTCATTCTAAATGAGCTACCTCCTATTGTCGAGTGTTTCCAAAGGTGTATGGCTCTCGACGCCTGTTTGCGTTTCTTTTGGGGCTTATTGAAGACGCTATTACACACGTTCATCAATTCCACTTAGGAATGGGAGACGAGAGTCTCACATACGCCCCTTCCTTTAGAAGTGAAAACAGTCCTTTGAGACGTTTTCACGTTTGAACAACAGTCCCTGTTGATCAGAGGATAATGAAGCACACCCATGGGGTAATAACTGTGCTTTTTAACTTGTGACGGGGGCGCTTTGTAGCTACAACAATAACACATTTTTACAAGTAATTGATTCCATGTTTTCATCTGCATATGAGATAGCCACAACATTTACAGGTAACAAAAATTACTTTTCACACTTAGCCTTGACACAAAATTAATATTATAATTCTTGCTCATTTCTTTACTTTAAACCAAACACCAACAAATTATTTGACTACAAATCACTTATTTTCAATGCAAGAATTTCTAAGATAATTACACTTTTGATTCCTTTTTTTTTCAAACACTTTAGGAATTTCCTGGCTTAATCTTAACCAGTTAAACTTACATATTTTAATGAAACTTCCCCAAATCTCTAGGGAATACTTAACATTAATTTAGTTCGTCACTTAAAAAAAAAACATAAACCAAGTGTTCATACAACAAAACAATAAAAAAAATAACTATCACATAACTTATACACTTAAATTCATAATACCATTATATTTACAAATTTAATCCGTTTTTCTTAGGATTCGACATTAGTTGTCAATGCAATTACCAAAATACACATTTAATTAAATTTTCAATGAATTCTTCGAGAGCTACTTAAATCAATTTTAGAACATTTATAAAATACACAATTACATGAGTTTCCCGGAATTCTTTGGGAATTACTTAAATTTGTGATTCTCTCTGCGATTTTACGGGACCCTAAATAAATACGAACGGGTTTTTGGCTTTATTATTTCACTATCTCTCATTGACTGAATTGAATGATTGTTGTTCAATTTTGAATTTGTGAATTTGTGATCTAGTGTCGGTACAAAATCACCCTTTTCTCCCATAGTTTGCTTCTGTTTCCTACCCTTATCGTTAGGGCTTCCCTGGGCATTTACTTCTTCGTTTCGTGTTTCCCTTTTATTATTTCCATTCTCGTTATTAGTTTCCTCTAACCCTTTATTCCTTAACATACCAATTTGATTTTTCCTCTCTTTTTCCGTTGAAACTCGTACAATTTCTCGTACCTCATCCAAATTCTCATTGAGACTTAATTCCCCATCCAAAATTTTATCCATTTCTCTCACCTCATCTAAATTCTCACTGAGACTTAATTCCCCATCCAAAATTTTATCAATTTCTCGCACCTCATCCGAATTCTCATTGGGACTTAATTCCCCATCCAAAATTTTATCCATTTCTCTCACCTCATCTAAATTCTCACTGAGACTTAATTCATTACCTCTTCCCTCATAGTACATCTCCTCATCTTTCGTCTGACTTCCCATCTCAAACATATTAAGGGGAATAATCATCTCCTCCTCTGTCTCATCTAAATTCTCATTAGGACATAATTCACTACCTCCTCCCTTATAGTTCATCTCCTCACCTGTGTCTCTTGCGCTTTCAAATCTATTCGGGGGACTAGCCATCTCCTCCTCTGTATCCCTTACAATTTCGAACATATTAGGAGGAATAATCAACTCCTCATCTAATATCTGATCTATACTGTTACTCAAATGCCTTTGGGAACATGCTACCCCTTCAAGGACCTCCTTTCCTTGAGTAATTACATCCCTCACTTCTCTTTCCTGTTTGGTTTCAATTTTATTCTCAGGTTGAATAATTTCGCCTCTGTTAAATTCCATCTCAAATTTATCTCCCCTCTGCTCCCCTCTATTTCTGAGATTTTGAACTCTTTTGGGGCATTGATATTTCAAATGGTCTTTACAATTACAGACAAAACATCTTTTACCCTCCTTTTTCCGGTCAATTTTGGCAAATACCTTATCTGTTTTCACTAGTGGTTCCAGAATAACCCTTTTTTCCTCTCTCAAAACTCCTTCGAAATTATTATTAACCCTTCCAATACTTTCTCTGACCCTAAAACTTGAAAGTCTTTTAGCTGCCCTCATCCTCAATTCTTCAACTTCTAATTCTTTCAATTTTAACATCATTTCTCTTTGTTTATATCTTTCCTGTCTATTTATCTCCTGTTTTTCTATTTCCCATTGTCTGTTTGTCTCCTCCCATTGTCTATCTCTCTCCTGTTTTTCAATTTCCCACTGTCTTTTTGTCTCCTCCCATTGTCTATCTTTCTCTTGTTTTTCAATTCGTTCTCTTTCCACTCTCTCATTAATTATGGCAAATAACCGTTCCTTAGCGGACTCTTCCTCATATTTCTCACTTCCTAATATCATTTCCTTAAGATCAGTGTATGTCCTGTTCTCCGAAGACGGACAAATACCTGTTAACTCTGTAGCTAACAAAATTAAATCGGCTTTCCGCCCCTTCCCTATGAATGCCATTTTTAGCTTATACCACTTAATCACAAATGTAGCAAACAAGTACAAATTCACTTTTACACCTATAACAAAATTTAACCAACTATACTTATCTTGAACTATTTACCTCCACAATTATGATAATTCTAAGAGCATTTAACTACTACAATTATAAATAACTTCCACTAATAACTAGTACGAACACTTGTACACATTTCCCGTTATACCAAATAACACTTTTTCACTTTTAAATTATTCCATTTACCAAAATTCAATAACTCAACAAATTACTTCCATCATTATACACATGAATCAACACTTCAAAACTTATCAAAAATAATTCGATTCCTTCAACTAATTACTACCGCTGTCTCATACACAGGGAGAAAAGATAGAATCACTTACCCCTTTTTCACCTCGATGAAAAACTGTCACTCTAATCTTTCTCCGCTGTTGCACTTTGATCACAGTTCAAGAGAGTTCAGTATATAACCACGTCGTTGATGCACACTTTACTCCGATCTTGAATTTCTCCTGATACAGGTGTCTCTTCCCGTTTCCTGACCAGTTCCCGAGTAAATTTCTATCGCTGAAGTCGTGTCTAGTCGAATTCTCTGATGCACACTTCACTCCGACCTTGAATTTCTCCTGGCCCAGGTTTCTGCTCCCGTTTCTTGACCAGTTGCCGAGTAAATATCTGTCGCTGAAGTCGTGCCCAGTAGACTCGTTCGGAATCCAACTTCTCTTGAAACTGCGTCTCCTTGAAGATCTATCACCACTCTCGTACTCTAGATCATCTTTTTCTGATACCTTCCGTATCGCTGGGGTCCTCCCACGTTCTTTAATTCGACTACGCCAATGTTAACCTTTATAGTCGTGATCCGACCAATCATTATCGTGTATAAGTAATTATAACTGTAGCACCAACTCTTATTTACATCTTGTTTATTAATACATTAAAATCTTGGTTAAATACGTCATTTACAAAGTTTCGTTCCGACGAACGTTAAAAATACTCGTGAGAGCCGGGGCTCATTCTTTCAAAGTCCGACGAGCTCCCCGTCTCCTGTAAGCGTGTTGACCCTTCAACAGTCCGAATCCATTCTCCCTGTTCGTTACTCGCGTCCGTCTTTTATGCCTCCTTCTCCTCCCTTTCTCGAACGACAATCGGCCTTTTTCAACCGCGTTACGCAGACCACCTGTCGTGGATTTCATTGTCCACGGTTCCCACCTTAGATGAAATGTGCCGCGGTGTTTCTTTACTCATTCTAAATGAGCTACCTCCTATTGTCGAGGGTTTCCAAAGGTGTATGGCTCTCGACGCCTGTTTGCGTTTCTTTTGGGGCTTATTGAAGACGCTATTACACACGTTCATCAATTCCACTTAGGAATGGGAGACGAGAGTCTGACAAACAGAATATGGGTAAATATCTTCAGGATAAATACCAGTTGTACTTGTGAAAGAGGAGCAAGATAAGTTGAGCATTACTATCGTAATATCAACAACAATAACAACATGAGATTATTTGTTTAAATTTTTCATTTATTTTTCATTCAAAGGTATATTTTATATAGTGGTACAGCATAAACTTCCCGACTACTGTTGTCATTACTTTAGTTTCAAAGTAGGCAGTAACAGGGCTTATCATTTCAAGCAATCTACATATTTTGCAATTCGATTTTGATCAACAATTTAAAGTTTTTAACTTGTAGTTGAAGTTTGTAGATGTTGTTGTAAGCAGCTGTTGTAAGGTGAATTTTAGACGTTTTAATATGGTTTCTGTTGTAGATCAGTCTGCTCTGGATTTGGGAGTACGACAGAAGAGCAAGTTCAAAAAGATGAAATATCTGTCAAATGTCAAACATTTCATTAAAATTAATTTGACATCGAATGTTTTGTTTTAATGTTTTTCAGTTTTATTTCCAACGCAGAAGGTTATTCGTCGTGAGGACATTCTCCCATCCACACCGAAAATTCGTTGGTCACTACTCCCTATGAGGGGACAGCATAGGGACGTGCATGCCATATCCAAGTTTGAACTTGAGCCCACTCTGTGAGAAGTCGAGATTTTAATCACCATAGATATTTGGCGGCATTTACATATCTTTCATACTCTGTCTGGTCAAAAGTATCCAGACGCCAAGTGGTACAGACTCAGAGAGTCCTGAAGCATATATTAATATGACGTTGGTCCACCTTTTGCATCGATGACAGCCTGCACACGTCTGGGGAGACTTTCCACCAGTTTTTGACAGGTGTCCATAGGAATTCACTTCCAGGTGTCCATTATAGCTGAAGTGAGTGCTGGCAGTGAGGATGGTCGATTTGGCTGGCTACGTAATCTGCGTTCTAATTCGCCCCATGGGTGTTCAGTGGGATTAAGATTGGGGTTCTGAGAATGTCAGTCCAGATTTTGAACACCCATTTCGTCAAACAATGCCTGCGAAAGTGTCGATGTGTGAATGGAGCAGTTATCCTGCTGGAAGAAAAATGGTTCTTCCCCGAAATATTGCCATAGAGTTGGGAGAGCAGCATTGTCCATAATGTCCACATACATCTCAGAGGTCATGTTTCCAACCACAGGAACTAAGGAACCCAGGCCAAGCTATGAAAACACCCCCACACCATGATGCTGCCACCACCAAACTTAACAGTCAGCACAACGCAGTCACGTAAGAAACGCTCGCCGGGCATCCGCCAAACCCAGATGCGTCCTCGGACTGCCAGATTGTAAAGCGACATTCATCACCCCAAAGAACATTTTCCCACAATTCCACAGTTCAATGACGGTGAGCTTTGCACCATTTCAATCAACGCTTCGCATTCTGGGGAGGGATGTTCAGCTTGTGAGCGATTGAACGACTATGGAATCCCAGGTTTTTTAACTCTCGACGAACAGTCCTGCTGTTAGCACTAACGCCTGATGAACTTTGGAACTCCTGAGTGATTTCAATCAACGATTTTGTTTCACCACCCTTTTCAGAGTTCCACGGCTGCGTTCACTAATATTTTTCGGCCTGCCACTTCATTTTGCTGCAGTTTTACTGCCTAGACATTTGCACTTCACAATTACATCACTGCACAGAGGATTTTGGTTTCTGTAGAATGTTCGAAATTTCACGAACTAATTTCCCACAAATGTGGCATCTCACTATAATGCCACGATGAAAGTCACTAAGCTCCTTTGACTTACTCATTGTCTCAAAAACGCATAAATATGACCTGACAAACCATTATCAACACTTTTATAGCTTTCATTTATGCATCAAATTACGTCACCTGCCAGATCCACTTCTTTAGGGGGTTGTCCGGATACTTTTGGCCAGATAGTGTATTTTTTCGAGCGACATTCAGCATATCTTTCACAGACATTTATATTGTAACATTGAATACATTATAATCAGTGCTAGATTTCTAGAAATAGAGGTGCCGGAACGAAAACCTTCCGGGGTGTGTGGGGGGTATTCCAAATTATTGATAAAGAGAGGTACTTAAAGAGAGGTACCGGAACGCCGTTCCGGCGCGTTCCGCCTCAAATCTAGCCCTGATTATAATTAAGGAAAATGAAAAAAAAATCTAATATCTGCATAGTAAATCTACCTAAATTATCAATTTTTTGATAAAATTTATTAGTAGAAATATTTTTTATCCTTCCTATTATTCTGTACGAAAAAGTATTTTTTTTTCATTATTTAATTCTCAAAATTTCTCTTTGAAGTGGATGTTAAAACACTAGTAGAATTTTTGAGAGACTAATAAAACATTCCATAAATTGTGGAACGCACCTTTAACAAATTAGTTTATCTTAATTTAATTTCCTGTATCATTTCGTAAAGAAATATATCATTTAAAACCTTTTTTTTAAGAATTAAATCCTTATGTACAATAACTAAGTAAATAGTAACACGAGAATTAGGAAATTGAATCAACTTTCTTAATAATAGTAAATGGAGGAAGAGCCATATTAAATATATCACGTTTTCATTATCGACTTAATAAACACGTGCTTAAATATGTACTCTTAAACAAAGCATTAACAAGTATAATTTCGTTAGGAGTAAATTAAGTTATCTTTTGCTTTGCGTTAATTATTTAAGAGAGAGACTGAATATTATTTTTAACCTATCAAGATATACTATATAGCTGTAACTATTTTTTCTAACTTAATTTGTTTATTATTACAGTGAAATAGAGTATCACAAATCTATGAAGAAATATAGGGCATCGGTATAATCTAGAATATATATATACGAGTATGTAGTGTAAGGTATATTTTCACATACTTTATAATAAATCAACAAAGCTAGGCCATTGGTGAAATCTAGAAAAGAACTTATATTTATTCTTAAGATTTTAATAAAAATAGATAAATTCCATCCGTAAAAACCGTAAAAATATTCAGTATGATCTAATTGTAAAATATGCCTTGCTTTCTATATCTTCAAAAATAAAATGATTTTTTAGCCATTTTAAAGACCTATAGGGATAAACTGACTGACAGTGATACTCAAAAAATTAATTTATTTTACATTATATGAGAAATACACATCCATATTTCCTAAAAACACTCTGTCGTTAGAATATCATTCATTCTACCGCCACTGTCTGAATCTAAGCTTATGAAACGACAGAAACGGAATCTGAGTTACATCCAACAGAAAAAGAGAAACTGTTCATTTTAGATTTCTTGCAGTAATATATTGCACTTGTCTACTATATCCTGGGTAATATATTCTTACAGAAATATATTGCACTTGTTTGCTAATATGTAAAGCTACATCCTACTGTCATGAATTGTAACCAAAGTATCAGGTATAAGAATGGTGGAATGGAAATCCAGTTGCATTGAATTCCTGTTTATCAGATTTATAGAATTTTATTTAGAGCTCCTCTTAAAATTTTAATATTTAAAAACATTATATATATATACACATATATATATATAAATTAAATGGGACTGAAACACTGAAACACTTTGTTATGTAAGGGATAATGCTTGAAAAAACAGCGTTCTATAAAATGTTTAACAGAAGTAAAAGATAATTTAATACTAGTTGTGTTTCGCTTATTAATCAGCTTTAAGAGATTTAAATAGATGACATTAAAGTAACAGCGGCAAACTGAAGCATTTTTACTTTCTAACGAAGTAAAAAGAATGTTTTCTTTTGCCATTTCTTAATTAAATATAAGTTTTTTAAATAATTAACATTTCTTTTATTTGTTTGTTTTTTGAATAGTTTTACTTACCTTCCCTGCGGAAAAGGACACTTTTTTTTACACTTCCCTGCGAATGCAGAAAAAACGTATTTCCATGGAAACTACTGGGTTCACATTTACAACAGAATTGAAGGATATATATATATACACACACACACACACAGGTGAAAATTGATGCAAAAGAAACTCATTATTTACGTGAAAATTAAGGAGCCATCTATCTGAACCTTTAAATGCTTTTTCATCAAATTCCATTTTCTGTGCAAAATTTTGAGCTTTTGCCTTTAACAAATTTCCACCGAATGGTGTTTTTTCAATTTAGCGCATTAGTTTTAATCATGCGTACAATGCTTTATTAAGTTGCTGAAATTTACCTTCTCGCAATCGACTAGACGAATAACTGAGGCCTAACTCTTCGGCTTTCAGAATCGAATCCTGGTTTTGAATGATCCTAAATAACGTGCTTTTGGGGACGTCGATCGCTTTGGCAATTTGTGATTTAGACATCAATTCCTTGCCAACTTCTGTTAAAATGTTTAGATTTGTATCCAAAGATATCGCTGTACGATTTTTTGAGGCAGCCGTCTTGGCATAATGCCTTGGTTGCTACTAATCTACACAGTTGAGTTTGTCCTTAAACCTAGAAAGTCCACGTGTTTAGAGGTAGAGATTGATTAACTGATGTATTGTCCACGGATCTGTCCATCCTCCTCCTATCAAAACGAAAGCCATTCATTCTAATTTATTGGATCGTTAGTCATTTCCCTCCATACCCCCTTTTTACCAAACCGGATTCCGAGAAGCTCTCACCTCAGGGAGAAACGCATTTTCCCTTTGTACCCTATAGCAGAATTTGGTAATAAGTTGCTTGTGAACTCGGAAGTCAGTTCTTGGGGGTAAAAAATGGCCTGTTGTGGAAGTGAATTGAAGACGGTGTATTGGGATAAAAGGATCTGCAGGGATATATTGGATGTAAAAAGAAACATATCATTAAAAGGGATTCTTGACGTAATTGGAGTTTTTGAAGTGGAGTTCCTGGGTCTTGGCGACTTTATCTCCTGTTGTAAAGTAAATATTTCAAGGTACAAGTTGGCAGTAATTAAAAAATTAAAGTTAAGAAAAAAATTGAAATGAAAATGAGGAATAAAAATTTTAAAATAATTAAAAAATAAGAACAAGTAGTAAATAATTGAGACATTAAATAATTTAAAAATTTAAAGATTAAAGTTAAAAATGTGTGAAAAAATAATTAATCAATGTATAAAATTTTAAGATAAGAGAATTAATTGGCTCATAGCAGAAAACAGAGATGTTAAGAAATAAAAACGCGCTCAAGGAAGAAATGCTTTTAATGTAATTTTTTTTTTCGTATTGAGATAATTGCAAAGTTCCATGGGGAAGCTAAAAATAGAGAGAGGGGAAATTTGGAAAAAAATTATCGACACAATCGGGGTACGAACCCACGAAAAGTGTGTCATCACGCCAGCACGTATGCATTGCGCTACGGGAGCACAAGAAAAAATGAGAGTATTACTGTATTTAAAAGGGATTCTATTTGGGACTTTTTGCACTGGTCGTTTTGGAAAGGTTGCTACAATGGCCGGTAGTTATAGCGTCGACTGTACACACACACACACTTATATATATATATATATATATATATATATATATATATATATATATATATATATATATATATATATATATATATATGTATTAAAACTTAAAAATTGCTTTTAAATATGTAAACATGTTTAATAAGACGACAGGGTTAAATTTTTGATTTCTACTTAGATTGGATAAATTTTAAGATATTCGTATCATTCAGTTATGGATCACATAACTTTAGATCTCTGATTTTCATTAAAATAAATATTTCGCATTTTCACTTTTAAGTAAAATACATTTTTGATATTTCAAAGATTATTCTTATCTGTCAAAGAAACAATAGCGAGTGTAAAATTAAATGTTTATTTCCCTATTATCGATTTTGTCATCAGAAAAATATTGAGCGTTTTCCCCTATTTCATCTCTTTTTCCGCAAAATACTATGGGAACATTTTTATATCTTTATAGCTATTTTTTTGCTCTTACGCAACATAACAGGATATAACAATGATTGAAAAAGGCTACAATAACTTACGTGAGTAGCAATTTACCCGGCGAAAAGTTATAATTTAATCGGCTTTAAAGTGATCAATCTTTCTACCAGTATTTCCCGTTGCTATTTATGCGAAAGTTTGGGTTCAAGATATAATCTATAGCCCGGAGAGCGAAAACTAAGCTAGTGGCGTAAGTCGGGAAATTGCCGCATTTTATGTACTTTCAGCATTTTCGAAAAGTTGTATAAAGGACTATAAAAGGATCCATGATAAATTTTGTTATGTGAGAAATGCTTTATTTAATCTGCGAAATTTCACTTTTAAAGGAAATGTTATGAAACCTACATAGGAGGGAAAAGAAAACGATAACCTGGATCTCGGGATTTACAAAATTTGCGTTCATAAATTCTTGAAATGAAATCAGGGTAAGAAAATTTCTTTTCATAAACAGAAAGTAGCTTTTACTGAGAGAACTGTTTTAAAGGAATATGCGAAATAAATGCGCTGTTCTTAGGTGTAAACATACATACATTACGGAGTCGGGGTACAATTTAGTCTTAGAAAAGGATTAATTCTTAAAAAAAAAAAAAAGAATTGTGACTCAGATAATCAACTATTCTCAAATTCCGTAATAAATTAAATAGGACGGCTATATGTTTTAAATTTTTAATAGTTCACCGTCAAACCTAGAAGCATTGGGTGTGATTGTCGCTGTGATGGCCATTTGTGAATTGTTAATAGCGACAATTATCATCATCCATCAATTAACTAAATTATCATCAAACATGGGCCCGATTCCTCTTTCTGTATGTACTCTTAGCAAGGACATTGTAAAAACCTGGTAGCGACTGAGGCGATCTGAAAAGATTTTCGTGGCAAACAATAAACAATGTCCGCATGGTTTCTAAAGATTAAAATAACAGGCCAGAATTTAACTGAAACTTAGCAACTTTAACATGAAACAAAACTTAACAGTTTGAACGTTGAACTGAATAGTTTACAGATGAACAAGACGTCGCATTACAAAAGATTTTAACAGAGGCTTCTCCTATCAACTAGTTTAGTCTCTCAGGAGGCAAAAGCTCGCGTGGCTTCTCAAGTCTAGATCTTAATGGGACTCTCTCGAAACAAACAGTCTCGAATATATATATCCTTTAAAGATTCCTTAGTTGCGACGACGGGGATTCTTCTCAGAAAACCCCCTGTTTTCGAGATAGGAGTACGGGATTAGCTCTCGAGGACAGCCACGACGTGGGAGCAATCCGATGGGCTGTTATGTGAAAACTTATTGCTTCTATAGAGTCAAAATCTGTGAATAATGGACACTAAGTCATAGCTTTATGAGCACACAAGGGTTGTCGATAATTTTTAGCACACAGATTTTCCCAAGATTTCGGGAAAGACGAGACGCACGGGCGTAACACCCTAGACCAAAAATGTTAAAATTCTATGAGGAAGATACTGATCGTTTTTTAAGCCCAACAGATGCTTTCTTGAATTCCTCTGTTGCTAGGGGTTGTCCCACAAGGTTCTACATGCCGCTACAGCATTAAAAGGACAAAAAGGGAAACTAAAGCCAACTGGTGTCTTTCAGGAAGGAACACTGGTAGTCAGAGGAATCGTATTAATTTCTTGAAAGAACCTAATAATCTTACGTGTTTTGAAAGGGTTCCTAGCCGGATAGCCACTTTAACTGATAAAGCTAGAATTCGACATGTTTTACGAACTCCTTCCTACTTGCAGCTACTGATACCTGTACAGTATGCTCTAAATACACTGCTGGCCACTGTAAATGCAACACCCTGAAGGAAACATGCAAATAACATGAAATTTACAACATGCATTAGCGGAGGTGAGATATGCAAATGATTAGAATTTCAGCGCAGACGCACATCACGCGCGCCTGTGGCGCCACTTCAAAGCGCTATTTAAGGTTTCGAGATTTCGACGATTTCAAGTTCGGCAATTGTGTTTTCCTTGTGGTTTTTTCAAAAAAACAATCAATTATGCCTCGTCCAAAACAGCGATCATCATTTGATCAAGTATCCGAGTTCGACAGAGGAAGGATAGTGGCCTACTGAGATTGTGGATTATCTTTCAAGGAAATCGGTAGTCGTGTTGGACGAAACCAAACAACTGTAATGCGGATATGTGATCGTTGGATGCTGGAGGGTACGACGGACCGGCGTGTTCGATCGCATCCACTTCACGTGATGACATGCAAATTGTGCGCATGGCAGTGACGGATCGCTCAGTCACATCACGAACCATAGCACAGCACATGCAGTCTGTAACGCATCATCCAGTGTCTGCGCGTACCATTCGACGCCGTTTACAGCAGAGTGGTCTGTCCGCAAGACGTCCATTGCTTTGTCTACCCTTGACGCAGAACCACAGACGTCTCCGCCGCCAATGGTGCGATGACAGAAGGATGTGGACGGCAGAATGGAATGAAATTGTCTTTACTGATGAGTCACGCTTCTGTCTGCAACACCACGATGGTCGCATTCGAGTCTGGAGACACCGTGAAGAGAGGATGCTGAACAGCTGCGTTATGCACCGCCACACTGGTCCTGCACCGGGTATTATGGTATGGGGCGGTATTGGATATCACTCTCGCACACCTCTAGTACGCATTGCCGGTACCTCGGAGATGTAGCAGACAGCGCTACATCTCCGAGGTGTTGGAGCCAGTTGTCCTTCCATACCTTCAGGGCTTGCCCACAGCAATATTTCAACAGGATAATGCGCGACCACACGTGGCACGCATTGTCCAACGGTTCTTCGTCAATCGCCAGATTGAATTGCTTCTCTGGCCGCCTCGCTCTCCGGATCTTTCGCCGATAGAAAACATGTGGTCCATGGTTGCTCTACGATTGACCCAGATTCCATCCCCAGCTGCCACAGCAGATCAACTTTGGCAACGTGTGGAAGCTGCTTGGTCTGCTGTACCCCAAGAACTCAAAGTCTCTTTGAATCAATGTCGATTCGTGTGGCAGCGGTGATCTCCAACAATGGCGGCTACTCTGGCTACTGATTTTGGCAGGAACCACACTTCACAGAAGTCTATAAATTTAATCATTTGATACTTGGTCAACATGTTATCTACAAAATAAATTTTGTTGTGATATCTCTTGTCTTTCTTGGTGTTGCAATTTGGGTGGCCAGCAGTGTATCTTAAGTCTCTGGAACATATTCTACTTTTCTGTGCAGGAAAGAACTGTTTCAATAATCTACCTACTCGTCTTAGCGATTATCAAGCTATCTTTACTATTTTTTCAGATCCTTTTTATATGTTTATTGCTTTTAATATTTATAGAAGACATCATGAAATAAGCTGTCTTGCCCCGGACTAAAGAGTTAAGTTGTAATCACACCTCATGTTTTTCGGCTTGACGATGAACTATTAAGTGGTTCGAAACATGTTCTCATCTTTTGTATTTATTTTGTAATGAAAGAAGTGTAAATTACGTGTTAGCTTCCCACATTTCCCGTAAGTTGCAATTAGATAATTTATTTCTATGAAATTTTAAAGATAGCCTCATACATTTTGTTATGAAAATATGAAATTACTGAAAAATTTATTGAGTTGTATTCACAAAGTATTCAAAAACAGATAAACTCACAAAATCCTGTATGATGTCGTGAAGAAATGTATATTTTTTATATAGTGTGTGTTTGGTCTTGCTTGTGAACTGTTTCAGAAGCGCTCTCGGCAGGGAGAGAATAAAGACCAGCAGTCCAATCTTCGCTAATTGGATCCCCATGGTCCGGGAAGATGTGTGACAATTGGAGCCAAGGCTGACCAGGTGTGGCCGTAGGCCTTAATTACGAACTTCCTCACCGATGAAAACACCGATCGTGGGAACAGCGGAACCGGAAGTTTGAGATATTAAAAGAATCTTCGTGAATGTTCCAGAGATTTCTAGAAAAGGAGAAAGGTAGTAAAAGGGCGGTTTCTCGGAGCAGACAGAGAGACATTAGCCGACTGTCGAACGAGCTGCTGCTCTCTTTTTGAGGCAGAGGCCTGTGACGTATACTTATTTTGGCTTTTGGTAGCCACTACATCATGATGAAATGTAACTATGTGAATTGTACATGCATGTAAATAGAAGGAAGATGTCTTAATAAAGACTTTTGTACATAATTTAAATAAGTCTCTGTCTTCGTGTTTAAGAATGGATATCTCATCTGACATTTTGGCTTGTTGTCGGCCACGTTATGACACCAGATATTGCCTCTACGGGTATCTTTCGATCGAAATTGTGGTGGCACTGGGCAAAATGTTGGCTTTTTATCTTTGTGCTGTCCAAAAGCCGCGTGCTAAATAAGAGACGCTTCCTTTCGCCCTGCAGCCTTTTAGTGGACCTGGATAGGCCAGTGGTCTTTAGTACACCCAAATATTTTTTTTACACTTTTCTTTACACGGTCCAAGAAGAAATAAAAGTTTTTGCTTTATTTAGTATAACATGATTTCAAAATCATTCTCCTGTAAGTAGTACATATGTACAGCAAAACCGCGTCTATTCGAACTAACTAAGGTCATAGGCTATCTGGATAATCGGAAATCCGGATAATCCGAGTAATTTGGGTAATAAGCAAAAAAAAATCCTTAACTAATTAGACTTATCGTTTATTACGATAAAACTATGTTTTGTAACAAAATTGCATAGTATTGTTTACAAGACATTAAAACATATAAAAATAACGTTTCACATAATTTCATAAAAGTTTTATTAAACTAAACAAAAGGCATTTTATTACCATAATTTATTGAGCAATCTATGCAGGAACTGTACATTGAAAACTAAAATGCGAATATTTGGTGTATATTTAGTTACGTTCTGGCTATCATAGATAAAAATTATCTAATGTGAATATTAAATAAAAATAATGTCTACAAATCTGATCCGGATTATCCGAGATCCGGATCAACGAGGGATGGATAAACGAGGTTTTACTGTATGTACATCTAAAAAATGTATTGCCTCACTTAAAAATCTAGCAGCACTGTTATTTAAATGAACAAAAGAAAATGTGTCGTTTGACAGAAATGTGCGTTTAAGCTTATTATATTAAACGAGCATTCCAATATATTTTGGATGCAGTTGAGGACAACCTCACAATCGTTGATGAATGGAAAAAAATATTCAATTATGGATTTCATTACACACGCTTGACGATAGGGATTTCGGTCCAGTTCGTCGTAAACAATTGAGTTTATTATCAAGTAGCGACGAATAATGACTTTATATTATTTTTAATATCCATTTTAAATTTGATGTTTTCTTTGCTTATTTTTGGATTAACCATTTTTTCATTATTTGAAGTTTTCAGTTGTGTTTTTTTCGCCACTAATTTTACCTATGAATTATTTATTTTGAACTTAATAGGTCCATAAAAATGCATATTATGTACGTACGTATGTATATCCGGACTTTTACAGTAGTTTAATTACATTTTTCACGGTTTTTCGAACTAAATATAGTTCTTTATTTCATCTTACACAGTTTTTGGATGACATGGAACGTATTCACAATTAATTTTACTATAGGAAACGTATCTTTTTTTAACACGGTTTATTTTTACACGGATTTTCTGGGGCACGTATCTACCGTGTAAAAAAAAGAGTAGAATGTACAACAAAAATAACTCATAAAACTAGAAATGTTATATGATTTCATGGTATTTTTTTATTTAACTTTTACTTAAAACGTTAAACTATATGCACTCATCTGCGTGAGATAAGCTTCTTTATGTATAAAGTAGCAAATAAATGATTTAAATGCTTCTGAGACGTTTTATGTGTTTAAGCTACTAAATACTTTACAAATGATTGCAATTTACAATTTTATTGGGTTCACTGTATTAATAGTCATATTGTTTAAATCATATTAATATTAATTATAATATATAACGAACTGAATTAAGCAAGTTATAATTAATATTAATCTAATCGTTTTATAACTTATATTAATAATAGGATTATATATTATAATTAATATTAATGCAAGTAAGACACTTAATCACTAAGTAATTACTAGCCTTTAAAATCGATAGAGCTATATCTTACATCGGTGCAATTAAATATTTCTTCCATTATCAATATTCATTGGAGGAGATTAAATGTCAGTAAGATGTAATACTAATGAGCAGTGTTTACTAAATACTTTACTTTTATGTATAATTTAGTCCATTGAGAAATTGTGACTTTAAGTTTGTTAATTATAAGATAATACTGCCGCGAATAATAATATTACCAGCGAACCACCATACTAAAAAATCATATAGTTTACAAATAAGAACTTTGCATACACATGTAATTAATAAATAACAATTGCAAAAGATTGTAAATCGGCATTTCTAAAGCGAAACCTTCCATTTGCGAAATATTTTAATGTGATAAATCTATACCTCGTTGTACACATAGATGCGTTTTCATACTATCTAGATACAATATAGAAAAGCAGAGATTTGGTACCAAATATAATTGTCCTTACGAGAATATTGTATTATCACCCTAAATGCAACTATCGCTCGTTTTGTTAAAACCTAATGGAGATACTTACAATGATTAAATTACCAAATTTCGAAATTTCAAAGAATATTTGAACAGATCTACAGTCGTAGGAAAAGTTCCTCATACAAATACTACTCTAGAAAGAGGAAGTTCCTAATCCTTTCCTCAATAAAGGGAGTTACAATTATCCTGTTTGTTAGATGATATCAACCTAAGTTAATCCTTTGATCATGTGAAAGGATTTATGCAAAACGAAGTATCGGGAATTTATCTCCTAAGGGTTTGGAGATACAAATGACATAGTAAAGAATATCCATTGATGTTGATATGTTTAGTGCTTACATTTTTAATAACCCCTTCTCTTAAACAATTTAAGCAACACACACACACACACATACACACACTTATTTATACAATGAAACTACTCTATGACAACCAGTAATGGTTCCGAAAAAAAAGGGCCATTTTTAGGTGTGGGCGTTGAAAAGATGTTTTTATCATAACATTGGCTCTATGGAATCTTGAATCGGTTCTGAACAAAATATGGCCGTTTAGAGGGATGGCTGTCTAGAGAAGCTTCACTGTGTGTGTATGTATATATATATATATATATATATATATATATATATATATATATATATATATATATATATATATGTATATCTATCTATATATATATATATATATATATATATATATATATATATATATATATATATATATATATATATATATATATATATATATATATGAAACAATAACCTTTCATTTTCATTAAATAAAACGCCTATTCAAAATTATTTTATCTTATCCCAATAGGGTATCACCCCTTAATCCAAAATTTGACCTAGAAATAACCGAAATAATCTATTATATCCCCCCCCCCTAAATCTACGTGTAGTTACCAAATTTTTACAAACTCATTTATACAATAGTTCTCTCCTATGTATTCAATCAGCTGCATGTATGTTAAATAACCTGATTGTTTTTACAGAATAAATTTTGACATGTTTTGTCACGTTATAGTAAGTTGTAAAATATTTTACCTTCAATTTTGTGCTCTTTAACAGACATGTGTACATATACCATTTACTAAGAGAGAATTTTCTCTAAACACAATTTATGTATTAATATAACAACATTTAAACTATTTTACTAGCACGCGAATAGATAAAAACTGAAAAATTCAGTTTTAATGACAGTAAAAAGGGTCTCAATTTGACTCTCGAAAGCTACTTCCATCATCAACAGATGATGATCTCCTGTTACTGAAAGTAGTTTTATTTGTTTGAAGCATTTTTATTTATTTTAAACGTACGGAATTACCAGCTTTAACTGTTGTTGCAGGTACTTTATGTCCAGTCATTTTAACGAGGGTCATAACAATAAATTATCTTTTTTTCAAATACATCTTTTCATTTTCCTTTCTTTTTTTGAGGTGGTGGTGGTGGTGGTGGTGTGTGTGTGTGGGGGGGGATTTTAGAATATAACTGTCATCTTTTGAAATGTCGGATCGAGACAAGCTGCAGCGGCAAACGGTTTAACACATATTTGGATGATATCCAAGCAAGGTGGCATTAACTTGGAATTCGTACATGGAGACCATGGAACCGAAGGCCAGGACTCTAGTCATTAGGCCAATGTCCAAGTGTCCTATTTAGGGAGATAGTCCTGAAATCAGGTATTAAGGTTGCATCATTTATTGAAATATATATATTTTTTTAATTTCAATTTTCTTGAAGTTCTTTATTTTCTCAAAATTTTTTTATCTGTATGAACGACTTGTCAAAAAGAAGACTGCCTAATCCTATGTTCCTCGAACTTGAACTCTAGGGAAAGATAGCCTACCCAAAATTATGCTTAATTCATTCTTATTTCCTTCCCAGAAAGCTTCGCTTATGCTCTCAGTGTGTTGAAATTGTTAGAGAGATAAGTAGATCCCATGAGGGGTACACCAAAAATCTACATGAATCAAGCATACTTAAATATTTCTTGAGCTTTAAATCTATATCGAGTTTACCATTGTGTTACTATTAAAACTTTATGAATGGTCTAAGAAGAGTTTTCCTTGGACGTCTCTTTCATTTTAAGAGACTGCCTTGTAACAGGAATGCCTGTGGTATTTGTGATGAGTCAGCAGTACAAGTACTCAAATTCCCTAATTTATTTATTTATTAAAATATTCTTTACCCAATATGAATTCTCTCTGCTGGTTTCATTGGATGCCAGGTTTCCTTCACATGATATCCAAAGAAACTGATCTACAACTCTTGTCTGCTACAGAAATACTAGTTCGTAACACTCAGATTGAAGTATTGATATATGTTACGGCCAAAGTCCGAAGTTGGCCAGTTCGTGAAATGGCTAGCCATTTCTAGCATTGGCCAAGTCACTTGGCCAGATCCCGAAACAATCGAGAATTTACGACTATTTCGGCCTTTGGCCGGCCCATTCACGATGCACCTGACAATCAAGAGCCAGTTTACGAATTGCCCAAGAAAAATTGTCCTTTTTTTTCATTTTGAAGTTATTTCTTTTCTACTTTGACTAAACTGAAGGGATTTTCACAGTGATAATAATGAAAGTTAGAAATGGTATGAACTACTCCACAAAACTTATGGCCTTGGCCGTATTTTCTTGGAGAATTCATGAACTGGCCATTAACTGTCGGGCGCATAGCAAACTGGCCGACCAAAGCCCGAAGTAGTCGTAAATACTCGATTTTTCGAGCTCAGGCAAAGTGACTTGGCCGATGCTAGAAGTGGTCAGCTATTTCGCGAATTGGCTAGACTGCGGACTTTGGCTGTAACATATATAATTCCCCCAAAAAACTCATATGCTGAATGTAAGCAATTCTGACATTGTGGACAACCTTTCGGTATTCACTGAAGGTAACTGTTAATGAATGTGTTTATCCTAGACTGAATTCCCAGTCATTCGTGGGGAATAGGACTTACTGAAATAAGATCTCCTTACTCACTATATGTCTTTTAGCTAGTTGCCGCTTTGGCGGTACTTAACGTTTAACATAGACGGCAAAGTAATGAAATACTCGATCAGTTTTCGATTATAAAATTCTGATCGAAAAAAAAATTCTACCATAGTATTTCCTTTCGCTTCGGGGAGGAAATAGCGTTTAGGTTTAAATTGCTTAGTTTGGTATTTATAACTAAGGTTAGTTAAGCCTCTGACGTCAAGATCCAGTAAAAATGACATATACCTCAATTTATTCGTTTCGATTAAATCTCTGCTCTTCTGTGTTCATGATTTAATTCTGCATTTAAATATTCAAATTTTCTCTCTTGTGGTATGCTATGCACCGTACATTTTGTTGGTAATTTTTACCATACATTTGTCTTTCTATCAACGTCCTCAGGCTTCTTTAGAGTAAGTACATTCACTCACACCCACCCGTACTTACTTATATAAAAATAAATATATGGTTATTTATCTACCAATATTTATTCTGGACTCTAAAAATATATAATAAATTTTGAAGTGGATAAAAATCAAGATACTTTTGACTGACACTGAATTTTCCAAACTTATATTAAATTTATATTGCCCCTTTTCTAAAAATGAGTACACTATTTTGTATAATTTGGTAAATCGCTGCTACATTTTGTATAAATCCTAGATGTCCAATAAAACATTTTTATCATACCTAAGTGTATTAATTATTTTAACTTTCATCCAAATATTTAGAATCAGGTTCCGATATACATATTGCTGTTTAAATATCAGATGTTTATTTAATATGCGCTCGTTTAATTATGGTAATAAATAAGATTTTAAATATTTATTCATCAGTGTAAGTTTGAAATAAAATATTAGTATTCTTACAAAGTAGTTTGTTTCAAATGCTGCACAATATATGTAAATCAAAGTGTAATCGTTTATGTCTAATAGTATTATTTTATGAGGGAAGATAGTTTATTTATTAGTAAGCTTATTTATTACTAATGCAAATAATTTCTCGCAAATATTTAACGTATTCCTGATTTATAAATACGGAAATAACGCTTGCAGGAAACTTGTGGAAATATAAACATGAATAAATGTCACATTTGTGAATTGTTCTCAGTGATAACCACATCTAACGATCCTCGGCCTGAAGTTGTACTATTTATTACTTGGAAACAAATATCCTTCCTTTATATTATATTGTGGTCATTAAGAAGCCATTTCTTCATGAAAATAATGATTTGTTAGAAGAACTAAACTAAGCACAGTTTAAGCAAGTTTAATAATAGCTAGAAGTCTAGTAAAACTGTTAACGTGTTTGCCGCTTATTATTAGCGTTAATGAATATTCCTTGTGAATAAACAAACAAAATGAAACATCTTCTACTTTATATTATTTCATATTTTTTAACAGTAGTGCAAAATAAAACTAGTTTAGTCAAAATCCATATGGCATAAACTGAGGTAAAAAAAAATAATAATAATAAAAAAATATTATCAACAGGTGTAACGTAACGAGATCTGCTTCTCTCTTGATAACAGTAGTTACTTAGAACGGGCCTAAGACCCCCTTTGGAACAGTCTCGATCCAGCCCCTAAACCCACAGGGAGATCGGGGTTGAAAAAAATCAAACTGATCCTCCAAGCGTCCAGGTGAAAAAATAGCTTGTGCTGACTAGGCCTGGGCGATTTTACATTTTTGACATCGCAATACATCGTCGGTCTACAATCGCGATGTGACGATGTATCGCGATGTTAACCACGAACGTAGCCAGCAGATGGTAGAGTGCCTGCCTAAAAAAAGTAACATAGATTCATACATAAAAATGAGACCAGGTTGTTGTCCTGCAACAGACTAAACTAATTAAACATTCAAATTTTATTTTGAGCTAAGAATATCTGCATTTTTTGGAAGCAATGCAGCTCTTTCTCTTGTAATAACACTCTCGCCTGTGCTGAATACTATCTCTGAAGGTACATTCGAACCTTGAATTGCCATTTTCTAGCAAGTACTTTAAGTCGTCAGTCTAAGTATTGACGGTGTGTAACCGGAAAATCGTCCCTTCAAGCTAAGCTATGCGATATCGTAAAACCGCGCACGCGTACAAACATCGGACCCCAGGAAATCGTCGACCAAGCGATGCGACATCGTAACATCACGTATGCGCACACAGAAACATCGGAACCGTTTGTGTGACATTGGGAAATCGCGCGTATACGTACACCGCTAGGTTTGTGACACCGAGAAATCGCGATGTTGCGATGTTTTGAAAATTATTAAACCCGTGTGATGATGTCGGCTTCACACTTGGTTTTTCACGATGTATCGATACATCGCCCAAGCCTAGTGCTGACACACTATGCTGTCCAGTATTTTTTCGGACGTCATTACCGGTTTGGACATACAAACTTGCCAGAGGCACATTCACAGGCAGCCCTAATGAAAGTCTGTTCTCTCTGGTTTAGGGAAGGAGGGTAATCCTGCTGTTGTCCTTTAGAGTTCTTGGGTAAATTTACTGTGAAAAAATGCTTCTGTAAATAGTGAGTATTTGTACATTTTAAAGGATTCTCGTGCCTTTGATGGACCTGGGAAAGTTACAATAGATTATGAGCCAATTAGCAAAAGCAATTTATGAAATGAATTTACATTTTGATAAATAATGTAAACAAACAAAGACAACCACAGACTGTTTGAGGGCGTACTTCAGATGGAATTTGAAGAACCCAAGATACTTTCAATATTGCCGTAAATAGTCGGCTTGGGAGATGTTAAATTCTTCAATCTATTACTATAAATCAAATTCAATATTTAAAATTATATAATGTTTATTTTTAGGGATAATTTCTCTCTACTAAGAGGGGAATTTTTTATTCTGGCTGCATTTTTAGATGATATGTCGTTTTTAAATACACACATTTTCTGCTCTTTTCCTAAATATTAGAGCCACATGGAACACTGACAGGCTACTTTTTAAGTTTTAAGTAAAATACTTTTTTATCATAAAAGAAAAGATTCGTAATTCAGCTTACAGAGAGGTGACAACAATAAAAATGTGATATGAACATTTTTACTGTCTGAAATTATTGATTATTTATGATGTGTTATAATAAAATTACTTGCAAACCAGTAAATTATGGTTCAGTTTTCAGAGTTTTTTCTTTTCATTCTGGGGTTGAACGTATTCTTATATATAACCACCGGCTAACTGTCATATTGTTTTTACCACAATGTCTGTGTTGTCGGGGATATTTGGTTTAGTTTGGAATTGGGTTTAAATTATAGGCCTTCGTCTAATTAATCAACGTGTAGCAAGAAACTTCCATATAGCGGTCTTAAATATTAGCATACCTTTACAAATCCGATGTATGTATGGTGCGAGTTTTTTGCTGGATTAAATAGCTTAAAAAATCTTTTATGACTGTATATATATGTAGGTAAATTTTACAAATGAGTATATTTAGTAGCATTTAATCACTATGATATAAATAAAACAGGAACATATAATTTACAATTTAGTTTTTGTTACATAGAATCGCAGATAATATAACAAATAAAGTGTGAAAGAATATACTGTTAAAGATACGATACATTATATTGATGATAATGTTGAAATTATATTATATAATACATTTTCTACAAAATAATTATTTTTTTATTTTTGAATTCTTTTCTCTATTTTATTTTTCAGCTGAAACTTTATATCTTTAGAAATAATTCTTCAAATTCTTTGAATATTTTCAAAGTTTAAATATTTTGGCAGTTAAATTTATGATGATTTGTTATATCAAAAAAAAGTTCATTAAATATAAGGAATGCTAGGAAATCATGACTGACATGTCGTTATTAAAATACAAAGGGAATGCAATATGTAAATATTTCTTAGATAATCAGACCAGCAATGAGGGTGAATTTCCGAATGAAAAGGGATCAGCAGTTAGGCACCAAATAAGAGGCTGTTGTGGTACATTCGGTGTTTTTTTAAAAGGTTATGGGACTTAAGCAGAGGCACTATTTCGCTGCTTGGAAGAAATTAAAAACTGCAACTTAGAAAGCTTTAGTTATATAAGTGTGTATAAATAACTCAATTTTATTTAAAATCAAAAGCTTAGTAACTTCAGTTTCAGGGAAAAACACAGGAAAGTGTGCACGCTAAATACCTAATTTATAACGAAATATATTCAGTTTTGATTTGACAGCATCTACGTATATTAATCCCGAAGTGTATGAAACAATGTATTTAAAGCATTATTTATAAAGACTAAATATTAAATGTATTGTTCTTTATTACATTTATTATTTATGAACTGTCAAAGTACGTAAAACAGGAATGAGTAACAGTAGTTTTCGTTACATGAAATTGTCAAATATGTTTAAATCTCCAACATCGCAATAAATGCTCAAAGCATCTAGTATAAAATATGTTAGGGATAAATATCGATAGCTGAAAAATGCCAATACCTGTATAATTAGTCATGTATATAGAGTGAAACATTCTAAGTAACTTAGACATTTCGAGGTTCTATTTATACGTTCAGCAGTATAAAAGTCCAATCTCGCTTTTATAATTCACCCCACTTATAATGATAGTCAGCTATAAAATTTTGACTAACACTATAAATTATTAAAGTTATTTGAAGTCCTTATCAGTTAGCGTATTTGAGCTTTTTTTAAACTGCTCGAGAAATTAACTTGTTCATTTTTATCGGTTCAACAATAACCAGGGCTTTCTATAAAATCTGACCTGTTCTTACGCTTGTGTTCCGCCATTTAATAAATAATACGCTTAAATCATAATCAATAAGGCGATCAATGACTGAATCATTTTCCCATTTTTATGTTGCTCCGTGAGCGTTGAAAAGTTAATGGACCAAAACGAGTATAAATGGATTTCGTAAACACACCAACATTTTAAATTTTTATACCCCGTAAAATGGTTAAAATTAACTTTCTTAAATGCATCGCCCCAATGTTTTTCGAAAGCTTATTTATTTTTCACTTACAAATTGCTAGGCAATGGAAATTTAAGGTTTTGGAGTACACACACATTTGTTTGTTTTATATATATTCAATTTTTTAACCTACGCAACAATCCAAGTTTTCGTAAATTGCCAGATCCCAATAAATTTTAGATAATAGGACTATTACTATGAATATAGTTCCAAACATCATATTAAATACTCTTATTGTTTCGTTTTAAGTAATTCTAATATATATATATAAGAAAAAGTTGAAAGAGAAAAACCAGTATGAGCACTAAAACTACTTGCAGCCAGGAACTAAAAACATGAAAAGATAAGATTGAAAGAGGTTTTTGACAGCATCTCTTCATCAGAGGTGTCGATACTGTCTAAAAACCAATGGATTATTTCTGATAAGTATTATCTATACAATAAACATACTTAGACACCGTACAATCCATGAGAAACTGTAGAATTGAATATACATCCACTCAACCATAGAACACCAAGCCTGGCGCCAGACAGAGTGGAAGTTAAGAATAGGTAACCGCAAGATGACTGACGTCACAAAACTTACAACCAAGGAGCAAATGGAAACACAGAAGCTGTCCTACTATGGAGACTGTGTTTTAGGATAATTAAACCTTAATTATATTAGCTTTTTATTATTATTACTAAGAATAATTTATTGTTATTTTATTTTATTTTACTTAAGTTATTAATATTATTTATTTATTTTATTTTTAGTAGTAATTTACTCTAATTATACTAATTATGTTGATTTACTTATTAGTTGCAACAGAACAAACTATTCATGAAATCTAAAACAACAAATTATGTGCTTGGAAAGACTATCGGGATTTCATCAGCGGTGTCGATATATATATATATATATATATATATATATATATATAATGAAACGACTTTACTCGCACGAATAACTTTAACGGGCCGCTACAGGAGATGGATCCACGTAACAACGGGTGCTGGAGGAGATGATACACGACAGTGTAGACGAAGCCAGAGAGAAGGGAATAACACTATTTCAGGAGAGCTATTGAAGAACACTCACAACAGACAGGAGATGCACACTATTTATTTATTCTGGATAACGAAGACAACACACCGCACTTGGAAGCAGTACGAGGACAAGGGAACAAAAGGAACGAGAGAGTGCGAGACAGAAGAGCAAGACAAGGAAGGGCCGAAAATCGCTGCTCAGCGTTTTTATACTATAGGGCCGCTAGGAGTCTAAAATTCTTCTAATTGGTTACGAACGGACATCTGACTGACCATGTGAGCCAAAACTCATCGAGGACGACTGCTCCCGTGATTAGGAACATGCGATGCAAAAGCGCCTGCTCCTGAGTTAGCGGTTAATAAGTAATCTTACTGTTCCCGAGCGTGCCTTAAGGGACAAACTAGTTAGTAAATTTATTTATTCCTAGATCATAATTTGATATAGGGACTGTACTTTATTGAACAGAATTTAGAACGTGACAAATTATAATATTGGGGCGGTGTTATTATTATTTGCTTGCACACACACACACACATTATTGACTAATAGGATATACTCTGTTAATGAGCACGTGTAATATCGCTTCATATACGGTTATTCTCACTTGTTCTATTCTTTTTTTATGTAGCGGTTACCGAAGACGATATTTACGTGAATGAGGCATGTTTTTATTTGCTACTTATCTGCAATATTAAGCCAAAGGATTCAGTAATGTCTCGTGGCTTTCTTTCTAGATGTACTTGTACGAACGGAGACCGTTAGTACATTTTTTAAAAAAAATGTTTTAATACTTTTTGTCCCTTTCTGTGCTTCCTTTCCTTTTAAAGGTACTTAGATGTATCAAATAAAATTTGTCCTTAAAAGATAAGGGTATCATGTGTTGGCAGATAAAATGGAACTCACCCTAGCAGGAGGATAGTAGTTGTATAGTATCTCTCACTAAGTTGAGTACCATGCTTTTTTATCATCTTTAGCTTACAAAGATTTGTCGTAAAGTTATAAATATTAAATGCATTATGCTCTGTTACGTGGATTAAGGGGGAACACTACCTTTGACTACACTGCATTGACCGTAAACATGAACAAATTCGAACTACTGAAACTCCAATAATATTAATATATATATATATATATATATATATATATATATATATATATATATATATATATATATATATATATATATATATATATATATATATTTTTTTTTTTTGTTTAATACCAAAATTACAATTCTTCATTTATATTTTATAGAAAAACAGAACTTGTAAACCATAAATAATTTTTAGATTTAACTTTTAAATATACACATTACTAAAAAGGGAAAAAATCATTGGATGTTTCGCGCTTCATAAAATTAAGAAATATGCATACAGAATTTTTTTTTGGTCAAATTAAATTAATAATATACTCAAATTTAATGTAAAACCAAAAAATATACAAAAATTTTATAGTTTAAATTGAAAAATTTACATAAAATTAAAAAAAAATTAAAATTTAGCAATTTTTTAAAAACATTTTCCAGTGTAAAAATGTTTTTACAATTTATTTTTTATGTTTTTTATTTTAGTATGTAAAAAAGCTTAAAATACAAATCTGATAAAAATTTTGTGTGTCTAGCACACATAGTTTGGGAGTAACAGTGTGCGTCATCCAAAAATTTACATATTTAAGAAAACTGAAGTTAAAGTTGGAATATACATGGCCATGGCAACCAAGTGAGCTTTACATAAACTCTCATAACTTGATAAATAACGCAAATTTTTTATGCGGTTTTTTGCATATTGTTCAGAAACGTCCCAAAAATCAGAATATAGCAAAAACCAAAAATCGATTTTTTTAAATTTTAAAGGTAGTATGCCCCTTTAATATTATAAGTTGTCAAAGTATGTAAAACACGCAAGAGCAATAGTAGTTACCTTTGCATGAAAATATGAAGTATGTTTAAATCTAAGACTTAGAATAAATGCTGAACGCATCTAGAATAAAATATGTTAGGAATATACGTATATGGATAGCTGAAAAATGACAAACCCATATAATTGGTCATGTATATAGAGTAAAATATTTTAAGTACCTTAGACATTTCGAGGCAAAGTAAGTTTGATTCGTTCCACTACGGATTAGAGTTGCAGCACTTTTTGAAAATTTTTCCCCTCTTAAGATTTCCTGTGTTACAACCTGCTGATGAGTCCATTAAAAGTGTGAAACCAACATTTTAAAACTAATTACGCTGGTTGATCTTATCAAATTGTCAGTAATTGACCATAGCACGTAATTTTGCTTATGAATGTTTTTTTTTCTCAACTGCGAAGGTACTTTTCGCTAGACATTCGCCTGAATGTGAATTACTGGGCAGACAACGCCTTGCAGACACTAAATCAGTAGTAGTCAACATCGAATGCTGACGGCCACCCTAACTCAGACTGCAAGACTGCTGGTCATTCATTTAAAGGGGCACCATATAGGCGGCCAGCACTACCCCCCTACAAGCCGGTCCCGTAATTTTGAGCCGATTCAAATAACGAGACCGGAACACTTGAACCCGCACTCCAAAGGTAAATTGGAGAACTTGGAGGACATTGCATCCACTACAGATTTTACGTGCACCAGTCGCTATTAGTGTACACGGCGATGGATTTGCAGTGACGGCCATCGAACAAAAGACGCTAAGATCATTCACTCGCTGCCCTTGACAACTGGGCCATTGCGCCCTGTTTATGAATGTTAAGTAGTGTGTAATGTTTATTCTAGTGTACTTTTTAAAGTTCTCCCCATTGAAATGGTTTAAATTCATGCCGGAAACTATAATAAAATAAATATTTTAATCAATTTTAAGCTAAGGAAGATTAGTTCTAGATTATAAGATAGAGGTTTGATTCTTTTCGCTGTGGACTAGATTGACAGCGATTTCTCAGACTTCAGTAAAAATACCGTTTTGAAAGTTTTCCCCCACACAGTTTTTCGGTGTTATGGAATGCCGAGTAGCCCATAAAATGCGTAAAACCAGTGTCCTCTACAGCTAAATACTTTGGTGAACCGTATCAAATTATCAGTAATTGAACATAGCACGCAATTTTGGTTATAGATGTAAAGAAGTGTATAATACTCTTTTTAGGGTACTTACGGAAGTTCTCATCGCTGTAATCTATTAAACTGGAGATAATTTTTTTTGAGGAAAATACAGTAACATTTTTTTTTTAAAATTAAGAATTTTAGTTTTATCTTCTACAGTGCCGGGCAGATCACTTTTCAATGCAAGATGAAAATTATTAAATCTCTTGAAAATGAAAGCCAATACACAAAGACTGAAATAATACTTAATGGTAATGTTGACACTGTTACAAAATATATATGGTTATTATAGTGCTTCTATTTTGGTCATGTTGTTTTAATTTGCATTTTTGTCTTAGATTTCAAATCTTTATTTTCGTCGGCAACAGACACTTATAGGCGCCAAAACCGAGCAAAGCTCGGGTAAAATTTTCGTCTGACACAAGGATAATTTTTTCTGTCCATTTATTAGGAGCAACTTTATTTTACCTTCTCGCACGATCAAGTAGATAGAAAATCTTGTATTGTGTGTGAGTGATTGATCTATGCATAAAGATCAGCCGCAGTGGGAAAAGTGCCATTTTTCCAAAGAATGTTTCAATTTTATACCCCTGTTTTACTTTCATGGATCTTATCAAACTTGTCAAGCCTGATTTTGGAACTATAGTTTGCAATTGATCTAAAGTTATATTTTTTTCATATATACTACTTCTTGTTAATCACACGTAACAAAGAGCACAAATACAAGCCGATTCAGAATCCAGAGTAAAACTGGTATCCAGAACCGTTTAGAAGATGCAAACAATACAGATATTAGCTGATAAAGTTTGCCAAATTTACGCTATTGTAGGATATGTTTGACTGGGTGATTGATTAGGAAATACAAATTATGCAGACTCATTATCACTATTTTCATTATTAAATAGTTTTTCTAGCTTCCGTGTTCTGTTTAAGTTATCTTAATTTAAACTTTTATATTAATAGCAATTCATAAAATGTAGTACGTTGAAAATGATTCATGCAACTTCAGTAAAATATTTAGGTAAAAAACTCTTTATATAATAATTTAAAGTATATTTCTTAAAAACATTTATAATAATGCATCTTACCTCCATATATAAAAACTTACTAAACTTTAATTCCAAAAATAAAATCATTTACGCACAGCATGTAAAATATTTTATGTACAGATCGAAACGTACCGTTAAACGGTAAACTGATATATTATGTATAGTATGAAAATTATATAACGTACAAACACTGAAAGCTAAAAAAAATAAAACTATAACATTATATTTAAAATACTTAACACTTTAAGTAAAAAGGAAATTGTCACTAAATTCAATAAAAATTTTATACACAAACAAATATGTAAATTTGATGTAAAATAACTTTTTGCACACTATACTTAAGTTAGATAAAAACTCATATATACGTATAATTCAGCCACTGTGCAAATTTTAAATATTTTTAAATACAATCTGACATACATACGTAGTGAAAATTAAAACATTCTCCCCTATAAAACACAATTTTGAATACACATTACTTTGCAATGAAAATATAATGTAAAAAATTTTGCATATGAAAAATATTACTTTAATATCAAACTGAGATACAGTGTTAATTTATAAAGAAAATTGGCACTGTAAATAAATTATTTTCAATACAAAGTCACATATAACCTAAATTTTAAATAAAATGTTCTGCACATTATGCAGATTATTTCACTACTCCGAAGAATAACTAAGACAAACGGATATGCAAGCTACATTGTAAGTGAAACATTTTAGTTAATGAATAAAATATTTTAATATAAACTATCAAACAATCTAAATTCAAATAAAATGAAAATATTTCCCTTATATTAATTGGAATTTTATTTGATAAAGCTTACTGTACCAACTTAATTACTTTCCCGTTTGTTTTAAGCGCAAGGGATACTTTACTCCCTTTAACACGTGATGCATGAGGATAACAACGCTTCGATATGTGCATAGTCGATAATGAGAGGGTTTTAATCAACTCCTATTGACATTATTGATCTCTTGTCAGACACTAACTTCCACTTTCTGTGTCAATTAATGAAGTTTTATAAGCGCGTTGGTTCACACGTAGACTGCTGTGTCTGTGAAAGTTCATAACAGCCAGAAACGTGTGGCTTTCACATTTTTCAATTTTAATACAAAACGGAAATGCAGCTCTTAATCCATCTCTTTGTGAACGTTTAAAGTGGAAGTTATATTTATCTGTAGTAATGATGGATTAATTCCCGTTATTAAATAATAGCATATTTAGAAATTATATGAAAATAAGGATAAAATAATTTACACAGAATAAATATGAAGAAGTAATTTATTACTCCGAAATACAGATTTTAGAATTTTCTATAGTGTTTAGACTGCATCAATAAAATTAGGTTACTTTTGTGATGCTGAAGTATTTTCAGTAATATTTTGTTGTAAAATATGAGAAGAAAAATTTTCATTAAATTCTTTGCAATAAATTACCACTTAGGACTCCATTGTTTCTCTCTCTCTCTCTTCCCAATATATATATATATATATATATATATATATATACAAAAAAATCACCAAAATTTACAAATTTACTTTCTAAGATCTTGCACTAACTATAAACTACTTTACATTGCAGTCTTCTCTCTCTGGATTTCCTATCCTTTTAATTTTAAAGGTCAACATATTAAATTGCTATTTTTGAGCTAAGTTGATCTTGGAAATTTTTTTATTACCATTTTCTTGCCTATCTTTGAAAACTGATAGCAAAATGGCTTCGGGGCAGAATTTCAATTACAAATAGAGCGCACTGTGGTAGATGCGCTTTATAATTGAAATATTTTAAACCCAAGAAAATATAACGGTAAAAATTGTTTATCGAAGATAATTTCAATAACAAATTATAAATCCACCAGTAATGCATAAAAATTGCATACAAGAGAAAGTGATTATTTTTTAAAATTATTTATTACAATGTTTTGTTAAATTTTGATTGTTTTCTCTTCCCATATCTAGAAATGCTGATGGGAAAGATTCAAGAAATCTTGAAACCTACGTCAAGTTATATCTAGTAAACAATAAATTAACTGTCTCATATTCATAAACATGAAAACCTTTTTAAATAAAAAGCACCAGAGTGATGGGCAGTTTGAAGTGCACCGAAATTAACTACTATTTCATTTATTTAAAATATCCTATGATATGACTTTAATACAATTATAGTATACTTTTACTCCTTTATATTGCAAGTAACTTCTGAATCTTAAATAACTGACAAATTTTTAAACTACAGAATTAAATTTATATTTTTAACTCAAAGTATAAGCCCGGCAAGCGAACGTCAGATAATCTACGTCTTGGAAAATTGGTATATTAATGTTTTCTGGATTAATTAATTTTTTGGTGTTTAAGAACTGTGGTTATTCAAGATACGAAAATAATTAAGAAAGCAGAGTAGCAGCGAGTGAGAATATTTTTCTTTTATGCTTTCGGCTATCTATATCTTTATGCTTATCATTAGCAAATACTTTACAAAGTACATTATCTTCAGAAAGTGCACTTAGATTTGATACCATTAAATTTTGTTTTTATTTATATGAATCTGTATTTATTTGAGTTTTTATTTTTAATAGTGTTTTAAATCCAAAAGACCTTTTAAAATAATTTTGCAAACATAATACTTTGATTTCAGTCAAATATTGTATTGGTCTCAAGGTGTTGTTATTATGACTTTGACAGATTGATATTTTTGGCTCTTTTAAGTTCACTATGATTCCTGATAAAACAAGTAATTTTGAGATGTGTTCGAAACGCTTAACAGAGGGGAAAAATTAATGAATTTAATCAATAACATTTAAGTGCGTTTTTAAAATATCACCAAAATTTCGATAAAGCAAACACCACAGCAACGTCTAAGAAACGCTTAAAAGAAAAGGCAAATTTTATGAATATAATCAGTAACACTTAGGTGCTGATTCAAAATCTCACCAAAGTTAATCTCACCAAAGTTATGAAGCAATGCCTTTGAAACGCTTAATAGAGGAGGGAAATTTAACGAATTTGATTAATGACATTTAAAATCTCACAAAAATATCCGATGAAACAAGTAATGTAGCAATGCGTTGGAAACGTTTAACAGGGAAGGAAAATTAAATGACTTTAATCAATAACACTTAGATGCGTATTTAAAATCTCACCAAAGTTTCCGATGAAACAAATACTGTAGCGACGCCTTGAAAAGGCTTAAAAGAGGAGGAAAATTTTATGAATGTAATCAGTCAAACTTAGGCACGTATTTAAAATTTACAACCAAGTTTTTTATAGTTTGTACTAACATTTCTGCTACAATTTTTGTTTTATCGTTATTTTATTACTTTGTTTTGATTCAAAAATGTTAAATAATAATATATACCTACTGAATTGTGTCATATGCTTAATAATTAGATAACAATTATTGCAGGGTATAAATTTTTTAAAAGTGACACTAGAATATATCATAACTAACGTTACTATAAATATCAAATTCCGAGGGAGAAGATTAAATTGTTTAATCTTTGGATTACAATGCTTCAAACGGTAGCATTTGAGGATACCTTAATTTTTTTTAAATAAATATGACACATTTTGTTTCATCAATCTTTCTTCTATAATTTTCCGTCCCACAGTATGTAATAGTGGCATAGTTTTTGCTGTTTTGGTCCTTGTCTTTTTTTTTCCTATCTTGACTTATAGATACACTGAAATGCGCAAAAATCAGAATAGTTTTACCTGTAGTTTTATTTAAAGTAGGTATGGGACAGAAAATTTTAGTTTCTTTATTTAAACATATTCAGTAGTATTTTTTACTACTTATATGTTTCGTTTTTATAAAGATCATTAATCATATAAAATATTTGACATTTTGTTTTAAAAAAATTAAATAAAAAACTTACGGCATGTTTAGCTTCCGATATCTACGAAATGCAGAACTACTTTAGCAAAAACTTTAAACTGTTAAGCTTGAATTTATTTAAAAAAATAGTTGTATTTAGGATTAAAAAATCATTCATTATAAAAATTTAATCTCTATGAAGGAAAATTGTATATTTTCCCACATGAGAGTAATTTTTGCTGCAGGAAAAAAACATTTTCAAAATTTTCTTCTCAATCAAAAATCCTGATGGCATGCAAATTTCAATAGAAATAAAAAGTATTATGTACGAAATTACAACTAAACATCGTCAGAAAAAACTCACATTTATCCTTTTAAATATGACAAATCATAAAAAAAAATTATATCCGAGATAAATGGACTTACAGTGCAGTTTTAAGGGGTATGTATATATAATTTATGTATATATAATTTACCATCAAATATTGCAAATATATATATATATATATATATATATATATACAGACACCGCTGATGAAAAGATGCTGTAAAAAACCTATTTTTCACTTATGTTTTCATGTTTTGAGTTCCTGGTCCTTGTGGTTCTGAGCATATACTGGTTTTTCACTTTCAACTGTGTCTTTTATGTATATATATATATATATATATATATATATATATATATATATATATATATGCCTTTTGAAGATACAGATTGATTATTGATAAACAATTTGTGTTCTGATTTGAAAATGGTTGACAAAATATAAGCACTTTTTCTTATCTTTTCTGATGGTTTATTCGATGGTTTCTGATAGTTTTAGGATCGAGTCACGACCCACCGGTTGGGAACCGCTGCTCTATGTTATAGGATTCTAAAATATACATATTACCATTGCCTATATATAAACAACTATCGTACCCAGCATTCTTGGATCATGGTTTCGTCTTTGTTACGGACTCTTCACCAAGGCATTGCCGATAAATTGCCCATAATGGTAAAAGAGGAATCCATATCAATGGCGAAACATACGTTCACGGCTGCTCGCCGCGTTGGAGATTTTTATATTGGAAATTGTGGCCCCTACCACCAAAAGTGTTCTATATACTTTTTCATCTTCAAGCAATCTAAATTTTGCACCGCAGTTCGCGTATTCAAGGCTGCTGGGATGGTTAGAAGGGAATATACAGTCAGACCTCTATTTAACGAAGTCGCTAAATCTCGAAAAACAGTTCGTTATATGGAAAATTCGTTAAATAAAGATTCATCTTTTAAAATACTTTAAACTACACAAAACATATTTAAATTCATAAACACTAAATATTATAAATAAAAGTAGTTAATCACACCTTTATTTCGTAAATTAATGTTTATTTGTTTTATATATCTTCCCCATCAAACTGAAATCTCCAAGGAAATCAAGAATAAAACAAAACATTTTCCGGGAATACACTATATTTTCAATTTAAAAAAATATATTAAAATTAATGAATTTTAATGACATTATCGCATTTATTATAACAAGTAATTTTAAGCATACATTACCACATGCGTCCTTAAATTTAATTACTGATAAAGTCTGTTAATTTTGTCTAAGTTTTTTGTTTGAAAAAGTGTTTTCTCTCATAATACGTCTCTCATCTTTGCAATGCACCAAAACCGCTTTCAGGCGTATTTTCTTCAAACTGCAACCCGCGTCGGAATGTGTTAAAGAAAGTTAATGTGTTAAATGTGGTAAAAGAAAGAATAAGTTTGATATGTTCAGAAATATTTTGAGAAATATGGAGAAAAAAATAACATTGGATCAAAAGAAAAATTTCGTTAAATAGAGAATGCACTTCGCTATTTTGAGGTTATTTTACGAAGGAATTCACAAAGTGTTCTTGGTTCCAAAGAAAAGTTCGCAAAATAGAGAAATTCGCAAAATAGAGGTTCGTTAAATAGAGATCCCACTTTATTTACAATTATATCCCCTCCCATGAAGAATTGTACTTTATATAAGATAATATATACATTTTTTCTTACTATGTGTGTTATTTAACCTTATATTTTGAGTTATTCTATCACAGACCCGAAAACGGAATTCAGCTGTAAATTCAGTCAAACACCTTTGACTACTTTTCAATTGCAAAATTTTCCAGTAAATTAGAACCGTTATGTTTATATCATATGACGGAATCCTATCTGGCCGATCTATGCTTAAATCTATAAATTCCCACTATAAAGTGAAGGTTATTGAAATTTCCTTAACGTCTTATTATGAAGATCGATAATTTTATTGCGATTTATCATAGCGATATAAACTCTGGATGTATATTAATATTTATGTTCAGTAAATATTCATTGCGTTCATCTAACCAATATTGTTGGATAAATATAATTAATGCAGCTTTAATAATTTTGTAATAATTACTCTGTCACTCGGTTGTATTAATATTGATTTAGCCATGTAGTGAAGATTGTTTGATTTGTATGTTAGCTATTTTTTATTATTAGTCGCTTACACTAATGATAAAGCCCCCAGAGCAGTGGGGCGAAAACTGTGGGTAGCAATCCACATGGGGGTCGGCAAAAAGATTGAAGGAGTCGCGGACAGTTTGATGGAAATTAATATTTTGATTGAATTATTTAATTAATAAAATTTACTTTAAATTACCTATAACTACTTATTTTTAATATTTTTGTATAGATATATTTTATACGTTAATATATATATTAATATATATATATATATATATATATATATATATATATATTAATTAATATATATATATATATATATATATATATATATATATATATATATATATATATATATTCAATTCAAGATAAAATTGACAATTATTGATTACGATTTTAAAATACCAATATATCATGAAATACACATCAGATAAGAAAACTAAAAAAAATATAATACAAAATGTTAGTTTTTTGTTAGTTTGATTTGTTTATATTATTTTTACATTATATATATATATATAAACAAAAAATTATAAGCTAAAGAATAAAATAAAATAAAAAATAAAAAAATAATAATAAGGCCGCTATAGACTGCCAAACAAATTAACTCAAAACCTACCTTAGCATTGAAAACATAAATAACTTTTCCACAAAAGATTGCGCAGTTGCTGCATATCTTTACATTGAAAAAGGCGAATATAACTAAATTTAACAGAGCTAGATAATTATAAGAAGAATGTAGACAAAAACAATGCAGAAATCAAGCACTCAGGGAATCCACGCACCAGAGGTTGGTTAGGCTCCCTGATGACGAGACCTGTCGGTTACCTCATACTTGTGGTTTAGTTCTGGTACTATTACATAATATTGCCTATGGTGCGTGGATGCCGTGACTGCTTGATTTCTGTATTGTTTTTGTCTACATTCCTCTTATAATTATCTAGCTCTGTTAAATTTATATATCGATATATATATATCTATATATCTATCTATCTATCTATCTATATATATATATATATATATATATATATATATATATATATATATAATATATATATATATATATATATATATATATATATATATATATATATATATATATATATAATATATATATATATATATATATATATATATATATATATATATATATATATATATATATATATATATATATATATATATATATATATAATATTGTTAAATGAATTGTAAAACATTAACGGTCTTACAATTGTTAGCAAAGCATAGTTTGCTCGCTTCTATTTTCCCTACCTTTTTTGTTAGAATTTTCCTAAATTTTTTAGACAAATTTGCTACTACCAAAAATTTTTCATTGTGGTCGAGCGAAGAGAGTGGATCTCGTTCGAAAAAAAAATTTGCGCACCACTTCCCTAGAGAATTTAGGGATGCCCGAGAAGGAATAATGCTTAATATTTATATGCAAATTTATAATGACTGAAATATGTTGTTTCCCCATATTTTGGCATAGCATGTTTACCCCTATCTTGAAGAGAGTCAAAACAGCCGTTGTTTAAATTATAAAACTTTTGCAGGAAAAAAAAATGTATTTATAATTTCCGAAGACTTTGGAACTATCAACTACGGACGAGAGATGACATTTAATACTTGTCAACAACGAAGTATTGTTTTTTTCTATTTCCGCATTCAAAGTGCTAACACAACAAATTCCACGTATCACTTGTACCTCATTATAGTTTTACTCGCAGCAAGGAAAACAACTGATTATCTTTCAAGAATTCTGTACAAGTTCCATCCGGCGATTTCTCTCCAGTCAGTCTGATAAAAGTCCCCCCTGTGCACACAAGCTTTAAGTAATATATGCGGCTTGACATTTCAAACAATATTGCAAACATCCATTACGGGCGGAAACTGCACTTTCATTTAACCGCATATTTTTCAAAAATCAGACAAAGATTTCGATGTCAGCATAAGCGCGTAAAACTTGTAACCTCATTTTTAAAACATGGTGTCAGGTTTTCAATTAAAACTCCACCAAGCCGGAGAGAGAGGAATGCAAGAGATAAAAATATTTTTGCTTCGCTTAGAATACCAATTAGTTCGAATATCGTGTTCACCACAAAAGTTTACCTTTGAAGTTTTCGCATTTATTACATTGCCCGGGCTTAAAAGAATGTCGCTCGCGGAGCAAAATGGTCCCTACCAGCTCCGTGGAAAGAATGCACCATCATTTAAGCAGAGACAAAAAGAAACCCCTGGCTTTGGTAAAGTAACAAGCATAAATCAGCCGTATCTTAGGACGTTTGTTCATCTTGGCGCATTCTTTTGCTTTTTTTTTTGTCTCAAGCGCTTTGTCTCGACAGCAAAGGGGAAAAAAACAGGGAACATTTTCCTAATGATGAGTCAAAGCGCTTTGTTTCAAGTTTGATTAAACGAATCAGTTGTGGAAATATGAATGTTTGAAATATCTAAAGGGAATGTCTGTCTCAGCGTATAGTTCATATAGGGAAAACAAACTTATGGAAAACTCTCATATTTTGCCTTTTTTTCCCAAATTTTTGTCCCGTTATTAATGACCAAAAGTAAATTGCTGTTTTATTTATCAACTACTGAATTATTAACAAGTCCTTGAGAGAAAGGAGACTCCTGAAATATCCCCGACTCTCCTGGAATAAAAGAAAAAAAGTACTTTTAAATACCTATTCAAAACTGTATGTGCAAGTATTTCACGAAACATGATTAAAATTTTAACCTACACAAAAACATTTATTTTACTGACAGAAAAAAAATTTTGAAGCGTCACGTCATTTATATATATATATATATATATATATATATATATATATATATATATATATATATATATATATATATATATATATATATATGCGTGTGTGTGTGTGTGTGTGTGTGTGTGTGTGTGTGTGTGTGTGTGTGTGTGTATGTGTGTGTGGGAAAGAATAATGTAGCAGTGTAAAGCAAAGCAACAATATAAATATTATTTTTTCACTAAATTGATTTTAAAATCTCCGCCCACACATAGTATAGTGATTAGCATAAGCCATGATCGCTCCCGCGCTGTCCGCTTATAAGGGTTAGTCTTGCCTCACATTTATTATGCTCACAGATTAAAGTAGCAAACGAATTTGCTGTGTGGATTGGTCAATGTCCTGAGTACAAAAGTACCTGCCACGTTCAGGAAAAAAACATACGAAACAGATTACTATGGTTTTGCTACACTACTGACCTCATTTTAGTTTGTGAAGAACTTTGGAATTCGAACATTTCTCTTAATGTCACAATATTCTTTTACAAGCCTTTTTTTTATAATTTCCATTGTGTCAAGGACGATATTTTCTGTATTAATTCTCAAAATTAGAAATAAATGCTCCAATTTTGTAACCTTATGCTGCCGAGAAAAGGGAAATTTCATCTCCGATTATAAATAACTTTTAAAGAATGACATCTTTATCATTTGAATTTATAAGCGTCGAGGCAATAAGTTTTATTTTTTATGCTTTAAAGATCATTAGGATTTAATTTAGTCCTAAGTTTCATTAAAGTTTTTGAAATTGGTTTTTTATCAATATTTGGATAAATTGCCATGTTTTATGGCAAGAATGAAGGCGTCAAGGCCTTTGTTTGTATCACAGAAGCAGAAGAATCTTATGATTTCTCTTGAATTAACCCTAAAATTTAGCATAACAAATATTTTATATAACAAATATTTTATATTTTGATTAACATGTTTTGTCTCTCTAACTGTCTCTATCATCAACAAAAAAATTATAAAGTAACCAAAATCTTACAAAGTTCTGTGCTTAAGAAAATAATTCAATATTTTGCGTTGTTAAAATTTAAAATTGTATTCTTTTCACGGTATAACCTTTAATAAAAATCGGAAGAGGCTAATCACAGTATGTTAAAAGATATGATTTATTTTGACTGTATACAAAAAGCAAGGACAAGAAAGGATCTCTATATGAAATATACTAAAATATATGAATAAACGATCGATAGATCTTCATGCATTAATACGCAGAATAGTTTTTCAGGCATGAATGATCATATTTAAAGCAGAACGTTATAAAAAATAACAGTGGGTGTAATCGAAGTTATATATTTTTTGTACTATAATATGCAAAATATGATAAATAAACTTGAAAATTTTATGCTTTTTTTCCAACGGATAAATGGCTCCAAAACAACAAATCAAACAATCAAACAACAAAAGCAAACAACATCGTGCGTTGGTTGTATTTCCTGAACTGAAAATCTTACATTTTTTTTCTGCTATTCTATAAGATGATATTCACATTAAAAAAACAACTACTGAATATTTGTGAGTATCTAGACGCTTCACTGCTCAGCGTTGAAAGTAGAGCTTTTTATGCTCCTTTAAATTTCCCGATCTGAATAAAATACATAATGTCTAGATAAAGGATTTTCGTCACTCTGTGTATGCTAGCATCATCCTCATCACCCTTCAGTTTCTTCCTACGCATATTTTTATATGTGTCAAATATATGTAGTAAACTTATTCAATTTTAAGCATTTTTTGGGAGTAAGCGCATTGTACATTTATTCTCACTCATTAAAAAAAAATAAGCTCGTTGGGTTTTAACCTTATATAAGTCTTATTTTTGAAAATTCTTATATCGTGTACTTTAAATTCTTTTTCAAATGTGGAGGCACTTGTCGCTATACATTCGCCCGAATGTGAATTACCGTACACACAAAACCTGGCAGACACCAGACCAGTAGTGGACAACATCGAATGCTGACGGCCGCACTAACTCACATCGCAAGACTGCTAGCCAGTCCTTTAAGGGGACACTATATAGGCGGCAAGCGCTACCCCCTACAAGCCGGTTCTGTAATTTTGAACCGAGTCAAGTGACAAGACCGGAACACTTGACCTCGCAAATCTAGAGGTACATTTGAGAAGTTGGAGAGCATTGCAGCCACGACAGATTTTACGTGCACCAGCCGCCATTAGTGTACACGGAGATGGATTTGCACCGACGGACATCGAACCAGAGACATTTAGATGACTGGCCAACTGCCCACGCCAAATGGGCCATCACGCTCTTTGTTTAGTTTAGTATAGTTTTCATAGATATAATCTCCCAGACCTGGGTTTTTAAATCCAGAACTGGGTTTTCAGTGAACATGTGGGTTTATGGTTTTTTCTTTTTCAAAAATATCTCAATATTTGGGTTTTTCCCTCATAAATTAAAATTATAGCAAAAAATATTTATTTATAATTGTAAACTTATTTAGTTACGTAATTTAATTATGTATTTATATATATTAATGAATGTGAAATGATAGAAGTGGAGGTCATTCCGATTGAATCGGGACGTATCCTCTCTTACGAAACCATCTCAGAATTTTTTATATTCGTTACGTCATATCAAAGATGGATTCAATAATCACAAACATGGAATCTTCACACTTCATAATCCAGTTGACTCTTTAACAGCACTCTTCTGAGACCATAGAGAGTTTTTTTTTCGTAACAGAAACACAGCAAAAACAATCACATTCTCTTAAAATTGAAACTGTAAACGATCGTATGATGACAAAATAAAGATATATCAGCTTTATCGTTTATTGATACCTAAAACTGAACCGGTAAATGACGTAATAAAAGGGGTATGTTCCACACAAAAAGAAGCACACTTAAAGTAACCTTTACAAAGTGGGGTGTAAATTATTTTATTTGTATTTTTCAAAATCATTTTTATTAATAATAAATTTATTTTTATAAAGATGAGTTTTTTAAAATAGGGATCTGGATTTTATTGAAATACCATTCGGGTTTATTAATTTTTTCTCGCTGGAAGACCTGCTTATAATTACATATGAAAATATAAATGCCATATATGTATATTGTCGCCAAATTAGTCTCGTACTTTATTCAGATGTTTAGAGATAAGTTGCTATCTCTTTTAAAATCTTGTCAAATTTTCTCTATTCCATTAATGTTTGAAAACTTGTTTATCGATCACAGGACATATACTTTTTATATACCTCCTAACACTCTTAAACTATATGTGGAAATATTCAGAATTTTTTTACACAGTTTTAAGGTGTTCATTTAAGAATTATTTTTCATTGAAGTATATGCTCGCCTGTATCTATTCAACGCACTATTATTGACCAAAAAGTAAATGTAACGGAGTTTAAAAAAATTTAAAATAGGTGTTTACATAAGCTGGAAATAATTATTTCAAAGTATTGCATTTTGACGCAATGGGTAATAAAAGATGAATTCTGCTGAGTCAGTCTCACTATTAATGGAGTTCAGCATTTAGCCTAGCACATATCTAGTCCCTATGTTAAGTTGTAGAAAATATCTCTCTTGATATTCTTCTAATCCTAGATTAGCAAATACGAAATTCTGATTCATTCTTTTATGCATGAAAATGGAATTTTAATAAAGAAGTCGTGTTTTTAAATAAAAGAAACACCAAGTTAATTCTTTACAGAGAATGAAATAATTAATGCCTACTTCTACAACAGTCAAAGTTTTTTTTAAAAACAAAACAATTAAAATAGAAATATATTTTTAACAAGAGAGCTTACACTGTATTTAAAGATTTTCTTTTGAAAACAGGATCTAAAAATAGGTTCATTATTTTCTAAATAAACTCTTCATTTTTTTCCCTTCCTCCGTTAAATGTCAGCAAGACATTGCTATATCACTTCTTCTTGTCTGTTATAACCGCGCCAAGGAATTGCTATACCACTTGTTTTATTGGAGATTTTGGAGAACGTGAAAAAGGTGGAAACTGAAATCTGTCAAGGCGATAACAATAGGTGTTATTGTTATCGCTTTGACAGATTTGAGTTTGTGCTAACAACAAAACACTATAAAGTGCTGGATAGAGTAATTAAAATTGTGACAAGTATTTATGGGATCTTATGAGGACAGTTAGCCAAATAAAGAAGAAATTATTTCTGTGGCATTATGGCAGATGTTGATATACCTTTTTTTTTAATATTTTTTGCAAACTAAAAAAGTAACTCTTGCTGGAAAATTTAAAATCACTCAATTTAAATTTTCAGTCCAAATATTCTTTAGTAAATACCCATATTCAACCCTCAAGCATATGGCTGGTCTTCAATGAAAACTTTCAATTAGGAACTAAAAAATTCAATTAGGGACTAAGTACTACCTCTTTTATACATAATAGCATTTGCCAATACGAATAACTTAGTGTTATTTCATAATACCACTATCAGCTTTTGCACATTAAGGAAACAATTTTAAGTGCGACATATCCACTTAAAACATAAAATTGAATTTTTCGGACATCTGCCATAAAGCCACAGATTTATCTTTGCATTCGCGTGCCACACACACACACACATTTATATATACACTAATATATATATATATATATATATATATACACACTAATATATATATATATATATATATACACACTAATATATATATATATATATATATATATATATATATATATATATATATATATATATATGCTGTGAAGGGCGCGCAGGGGAATAGGGACATTCTTATAAAGAATGATGACAAAATTCTTATATATATATATATAATCCTTTAATTTATCATTGCGATGATCATATGTACAAAGGAAAAACAAACTAAATATAAGACATAATAGTGAGCCAACTGCTAATAACGAAAATAATATTCATGGCTACGAAAAAATACTATCTCCTCACCTCTAACCGATAGTGGGAGAATAACAAACGCCACAGACTGACTGACTGACACATTAACAAACCTGCTCTTCTTATATACAATGAAATATTTGCATAAGAGACACGGTCTACAGCTACATTCGGCTAAACCCGGTCCACTAAAACAAAAAGCAGTTTCATATGGCAAATACGTAAGAGAAAAAAACTATTACGTCATATTTGCAATAGCCGACAAGCTGAATACCACCGCGATGTTTAAAAGGTTGACACCTCAATCGCATGTTTGGAAGTGACAAGAAAAAAAGGCACCGCGCAATTTTCCTATCATCATGTATATATATATGTATATATATATATATGACGATATATATATATATGACGGAGCTACTACTCGTACTCCCTCTAAACTTGTTCCCATTTTAATTACTCTAAATCTATACAGTCAATAATCGTGGCCTGTGGTATTAAATACAATTAGTTTACATCTAAATCCTTTATTTGAAATATAATTAATTAACCTGATTCAATCCAATCCAATTCTCAATCTCTCATCCCCGTGACACGCGCTCCGAACAATCCTAATCTGAAGACGCTCTGCAATAATCTTTTGTTTCATTTGGGCACAAAACTTTCGCTCATGCTCTATGATGTTTATGGAATATTCGAGAAGCTTCCATTCGAATGACGCTATACTTTTACTCCGCTCAATGCCCGTACTTGTTCTATAAATAGATTAGTTCGCTCGACCATTCGCGCGAGTCAAGGTTACATCTCTCAAAAAGGGTATTCCCCTAAAATCGCGGCGCGCTCGTTCTATGCTCTGTGAAAGTAGTGGCGTTTGGCGCCACGAAATTAATCTATCCTGAAGCCCCCTTTAATTTTTAACTTATTTATTTTTCTTTTCCTAATTAATTCTTCATATAATATATATATATATATATATATATATATATATATATATATATATATATATATATATGCATGCATGTGTCTGTGTGTGTATTTGTTTGAAATTTCATCTGATACACTTTATCTTATTCCCCGAAAGTTTTAAGATTTCCAAAAATCATACCTTCATAATTTTGTTCAAAGTGACCTTGATCCTTCAAGTATTCTGTGCTATCTGCAAGAAAATTATAAATGTAAGTACACTGTATTTGTTTAAGCAATCAATAACACATGATTAAAAATAATATTAAATAAACCAAGTATATTTTTTGTATTTTCTTCCAAGTGGGAAGCAGAATTTGAAAACATATCCGTAACAAGTGATACTGATCAATAATGCACATCGTAGAAGTTATGTTAAGTTTTTAATGTTTAGTTTTATGTTTTGTTATGTTTGTTAAATGGTATATAGTAATACCATTTGATTATATATATTAACATGGCAAAAATAACAAAAGAAAATTGACTATCATAACGTATTTGTATATATTAATACATTTCTGTTTGTCTTATGGCAATCCTAGTTCCTTCCTAGGTTGTGAATTAAAACTTACACCTTTCTATCCCTATTAGTGCGCAATATTAAACTTCTCTTACGTTGAAGTCTCATTTCAATGAATATCCTCACAGAAACCTTATTTAGGGAAATTAATTTAAACGAGACTTCATTAAAAGAGACCTTCTATGTTCAAGCACAATATAACAACTGCATTCACGGAGTACCTGCAGTTGCGACTGTAGCTTAAAAAAAATATTTATAAAATTTTTCTCAAATTTTACCACTAATCGTCGGTGTTCTGTAAAAAGGACGAATATGTGTGTAAATCTCTATGGGTATTCGCCTTTTTTACAGAACACCGGCGAAATAATGCCTTTTTAATTTTGCACAACGATCCAAACGTACCCCTTTGTGTGGTTTGTACGGGTGAGGATCGGAGTGAGCCCCTGAGGTGTCACAAATGAGGATGCTCGATCTAAATTGATGGGATGATAACCTAATATGGTGGCCCCATTACAAGAAATCACCAATGTACTACCAATGTCCCACCAATGTACCAACCAATTTCACGGTGTAGTGGGCGAATGTCGAAAGTAAATATGCCAGCCGAGGCGGGAAAAAAAAAGACTGCAAATGGACAGTGACGGAAAATGGATGTTTTATTCCTTAAGCTGCTCTAGTCATGTGATGAAGTATTACGTTTAATGACTTTTGCTTCCGGTAACTTTGCGTTTATGTCAATAAAGGCGTGCTCGATGATTTATAACAGTAATGATATAAGATTTGTATATTATTAATGAAGTAATTATTAATTTTGTATATTACTAATGAAGAAAACGCAACTAGTATAATAATATTTATTCCTCGCCCACTTTACTTTACCTGTGCTAAATGGATAATTAATTAATATCTACCAATGAATACAAACATTTATCCCTTTTATAATACTGCGTTTGCAACGGATTAACGCAACGTGTGTGCGTTAACTTACTCTAGCATTAACAATAGACTAAAAGTAATTCATTAAAAAAATATTGTTTTTACTTCAACGGTAATCTATATATATAAAACAATTCCGTAACTGACTCACTGACTGACTCACAGACTGACATAGAACGAATAGACCAAACCGCTGGACCTAAAGGGCTGAAATTTTGCATGGCGATTCTTCTTATGGTGTAGGGGTGCACTAAGAGAGATTTTTGAAAAATTCTTCTTAGATTTTTTAAATAAAATTTTTAAGCTGTTTTAGTAACTTTTTTTAAGTTTGCATTTAAAATAATAATTTGAGGGTTATAAAATTTATATCATGAGAATGATCATAAAAATTCCTTCAAAAGGAAATCTTTTTCGAATCTTTACCTCGATTTTCTGATTTTTGGTGAATTTTTAAAGATTAATTTTTAGAATTTAATATTTAATTTATTAAATGTTGATCACGTGATTTCTTTTTCTGGTACTTTAAATAAATTTATCGTCACGTGCATGAAAACTAAATAGACAAAAAAATATTTTTTTTCTTGCTAATGCGGCACACGATTGGACATTATTTTGTCTATAAAAATATCCCTTACGATTTTTTTCTAAATATATATATATTTTTCTACATCAATTTTATATTTTGATCGTCGTATTTATTATATATATATATATATATATATATATATATATATATATATATATATATATATATATATATATATATATATTTGGCATTAATTGCATACATTGACCGTTGTATTTAATTTGAATGTACTCCGTAGCGAAGTGCGGGTTTTCAGGTAGTCAACCAATAAAAATAAAACTTATTCACATTTATAATGCTGCGTTTACAACGTATTAACGCAACGCGTGGGATTTCTTGCCACCTACACTAGCATTAAGAACAAACAAAAAGAAATACATTAAAAATACATTGTTTTTACTTCAACGATAATCTACCAATTAAAACAAAAATTTATTCACATTTATAATACCACGTTTATAACGGATTAACTCAACGTATGTGATTTCCTACAAACGATTCTAGCATTATGAATAAATAAGAAGTAATACGTCAAAGGCACATTGATTTTACTTCAACGATAAGGCAAGTCTACGCAACGAAATCAGTTTTTACTTCAAGAAGGAAAACGGGATTTATCGATGACGCTGGGTGCTAAAGTAGTGCGATGTGTTACAAGGAGAGGGGGGGAATTAACAGATAAAATACTACCATTTATCTATCTTATCGGAGATTTATAAGAGAAAATCTGGAATAAATTTTCCTGGAAGAAACAGTCACACGTGTTTCATAATAAAATAGGATAAAAGCGGTAAAACACGATGTGGAAATTAAATTCATTCGCTTGGTCAAATTACATTATTTCTTTTTCTATTCACTGAGTCCATATAATTTTCTAATCTTCTGCTCAAAATGCAAGATTCTTTTTTTTTCAAATTTTCTCAAACTGTATGAATCTGAAATAAAACCGTAGTTTTATTTGGATTAGGAAGCATTTTTGTTTCTGAATGCTCTAACGTAAGTCGTCATGGAAAAAGACATGATATGTGTTTATGCAGAGTAAAAATCTTTAACTATGCGTAAATGAATAAATGCATACCTGTTTATTGGGAAATATTTACTCCAGAGTTCATGTAATTAAAATAAGCTAATTAGATTCTATTACAAAAAATTTGCGTCTACTTTCTCTATGTGACAGTTACTGATAATTTATATTTTGATAAAAATTAACAAAAAAATGTCAACCACCTTTATCCGTTAATTTAGGGAGGGAAGGCTTATACCCTCCTCCAACCGCCCAAAACCACACGGAGGGAGTTTTCGGCCTACAGATTTAGCGTGCTCGATTCTGGAGTACACACAAGGTAACTTAAATGGCAATTTTCAGGACTCGATCCAAGCGCATTAGACACTGAGCTGCCCCGGACCTCAAGGGATGATTGTAACGTTCACCTCCCCAAAAAACTGTCGAAAATAGAGTTTTTTAAACAGTTATTTATAGGTATCTAATATTTTGCGTTTTGTAACTTTACTATTTCTATCTAGTTTTGGTGCTACCTTTTTAATAATATTAATTTGTTTGACATAGGTTTGAATCACATCTAATGAATTGTAAATAATAACCATTCTTGCTAAGATCAAATGTTTCCAATGTTTTTCATCAAAAATAGTTCTTTGTTGACTTCGTGATTTTAAACTTAATGTCTTTCGAAAAAATGAAAAGAAAACATTTGTAAACTAATATTTGCTTATATTTGATTCCAAAAAGTTAACCTTATGTCGTAAGACACTATGTTGTATATACTACGACTTTTTTTGTCTAGGAATAAAAAAAATATATATAAGAAAAGAATGCATATATATATATATATATATATATATAACATGCACTTACCAAAAGAAAATTTTTCAATGTATTGAAGTTTTTTTTAAAAATTATTAGGTAGAAACTTCCTTTTCAAATACATTTACTGTATACGATGTAACTGACAAATATGTTTAAGTAAATGTCGCAGATTATTTTAGGTATCAGTTCTTTTTAAATCATTTTTAATTATAGTATAAAAGATTTTTTTAAACTATTATTCTTATCCCGAAAAATACGCCTCTTGCTTTGAAAAATTTGAAAAACAAGCAAATAAGTTCAATCGAATTTTTTTTTCAACGGTGTAGCATCTAAAACCTATAAAATTAAAAAAAGTATGATCCTGCAAACACAAATACAAATAGTTGCCTCTTTGTTTTAAGTTTAGTAATATCGTTGCACGAATCAGGGCATTTATTTCAAAGAGAATGCCAGTCCCTGATAGAGAGCAAAAATGCATTGCTAAATAAGCGAATAGTCATTAGCTCCCAGCTATTCAAACAAGATTTCTGAAAAGAGGAGAAAAAATACCACGATGGGATTGCATTGCAAATACAAAATATTTACCTTTGCCTATGAACCTTAAAGAGGAATAAGAACATGAATGAAAGAGAAATTACTCAATATTCTTTTAAGTTCCGCTTTAGGCTTTTCATCGGAAAGCTTTTCATCGGAATATGTAACATAAATTTCATTTATTTTCACATTTATTTACTTTTAGGCATTCAAAGTTAAATTATAAAATTTGACAAACAATATATTTTTTCTCTTGAAATACGTGGCATGCTGGCCACAAATCAGTGACCTCAAATATTAATTCAGATAAAGAATCATCTTATTTTTCGCAAATAAACATGCGAAATGTTATGAAATTTGTCCTAATCTAATTTATTTCTTGAAACTTGCAATCAAAGTTTGAAATACAAGTATGTAGAAAGTTATTTACTCGTAAGGAAGTTTTTTAATTCAAGATAAATTGACTCCTTTTAAATTTTTTGTAATAAGAAGAGTTAATTCATTAATACAATCTTTTCTTTCAGATATGCTTATAAATCTTTCAATGAATCTTCTCCAGGAGTTTTCTATTTTACAAGTTAAAACTGCCACCAATCTCTAAAGTGTATATATGAGATGTCCCTAATGGTCATCTCCTGAAGTATTGCATACATCATGGCCGGAAAATGATAGAGTCAGATTCAGGAACAAAGAAATTTATTTACGAAAAAAGCAAAACTTCTTAATCACTCGAAGCCAACATCACATCTGTGTAGCGCGCGAATCTAGAATTAGGTTAAAGAGAGGTTGCCAGGAATTGGCGGAGAGTGTTAGTATTGAAAAAAGCGGAGCATCTCGCCAAGGCGTCGGAAAGGTTACCAGATGAGAAAGAAAGTTCAGAACGGGCGATTAAAGGTTATTAATAATATTATCATATATATATATATATATATATATATATATATATATACACTGAAGTGCCACTGAATTAGGGATAGCAAAGCCTTTGCAAATTGTGTAGCGCTGCGCATCATGTATGCTCAAGTGAGGGCGCTGTGGTAACTGCATACATAGCGCGTATTGTGGTTGTTCTGAATTAGTTGTTGGAATTGCCAGTATGGGTAAACTGCCTGATTTAGACGCCTTCGATCGCGGACAAATCGTAGGTGCGCGACGCATGGGTCATTCAATTTCCGAAATCGTCAGACAGCTAGGATTTTCAAGGTCGACAGTGTCAAGAGTATACCAAGAATACATGGATGGTGGAAAAAAAACTAGTAATCGGGCAAACTGCAAAGGACAATTAGCCTTGACAGTGCGTGGTGAGAGACCGCTCAGGCGTATTGTACGTAGCCAGCGAAGCCAAACATTAGCTCAAATTACCACCCAGTTTAATGACGGTGCCAGTCGTACAGTCAGTAAACGGACTGTGCAACGCTCGCTTCAACGTATGGGTTTCGGGAGCCGTCGGAATACGAGAATACCATTGCTCTATACTCGCCATCGGGCTGCACGTCTTGCCTGGGCAAGAGAGCACAGAGACTGGAGTGTAGAGGACTGGAAACGAGTAGCATGGAGTAATATGAGTCTCGATTCCGACTACTTAACGCCGATGGGAGGCTGAGAATATGGCGTCAGGCTCATGAAGCCATGGATCCTGCATGCCTGGCTGGAACTGTACAAGGGCATGGTGGCTCAATCATGGTCTGGAGTGTTTTTTCGTGGCACAGTTTGGGATCTTTGGTGCGTGTACCAACCTCTCTCAATGCAATTCGGTACGTAGAGTTGCTGGGTGATCACCGTTTATGCTGTTCTGTTATCCGCACGGTAATGGAGTTTTCCAGCAAGACAACTGTACCTCTCACAAGTACCGGTTGGCTACTGGCTGGTTGGATGAGCATTCCTCTGACTTCTCTGTCATAAATTGGTCACCTAGAAACCCAGACTTAAATCCTATTGAGCATCTTTGGGATGTTATGGAACAAGGCGTGAAAGGCCATCACACCTCACCAAAGAACCTTACTGAATTATGGACAGCTTTAGCCAATATTTGGCAAGCCATTCCCGTGGAACGTTTCCAGAAATTTGTTGAATCTATGCCTCGTCGTGTGGCTGCCGTTATCAAGTCCAGAGGAGGCCCAACTCGTTACTAGGTAGGTATCCCTAATTCAATGGCACTTCAGTGTATATATATATATATATATATATATATATATATATATATATATATATATATATATATATATATATATATATATATATATATATATATATATATATATATATATATTACACTTAAGAATGTGAGGGCAATATTTACTAGTAAAATAGAAAATTCAGGGACGAATTAAATAAGATTTTAGGAAAAAAATATTAACAAGAATTTCTGAAGAAAATGTATATTCATATGCCTCTTCCCAAAAAGTTATTACAAAAGAGTCAATTTACGTTAAATAATTAAGATTTCCTATGGTGAAAACACACTGTTACTTCAAACTTTGATATAAGTAAATTAAAAAAGTAAATTACTTTCAGTAAATTTTCAATATATATATATATATATATATATATATATATTTGAACAGCCTTAAGACTTACCGATTCCAATGCATTTACAGTTTTGCCTCCGAATTGACGTAAGCCAATCCCTTTCGAGGGTCATTGTTCAAGTTGTCAAAGATCAATTCATTTTATTAGTGATAAGTGAAAATAATTGATTTCTGTCTAACTGTAATAATAAAATCTTTAATTATATCAAACAAATAAAAATTCTTATACAGTTTTTAATGGATTAGAATGAAGTTTTCCCCACTTAGGAGATCTAAAATAGACCTAAAATTTCCTTTTGTATTTGAGATTGTTTGAGTCATAGCATTGGCGTACAGTCACCAGCTGCGTTTAAGAGACGTTTAAGTGACGTTTAAGAATGCCGAAATGTTCATTATAAGGATTACTTGCTTAGTTTTTCAATGTGTAAGTAGTAAAATTAGTAGCATTAAATTATTGATTCTACGAAACAAATTTTAATTTTCTTTTGTACCAAAAAAATTTAATTTTAGTTACTTAAAATGATGACAAGAATTTAATAAAGTCGATTAATGCGAGTTTTCAGGGAACCGAAAGAGTGACCTCAACTGATCACAAGCATTTCCCGAGTCTTCCCAAACGGCGATCGCCGAGAGATGCAAATGGCATTTGAGAGACATGTAAGTCTATCGAGTTTTCCAGACTACTAAATACCAAATTCCCAGAAGCTTACTGAAAGACATTTCTCTTTTATCGATGTTTAAAGAGTTTTAAATCATAAATTATTGACGCGATTTGAAAATGACACTTATCATTAATAACGAAATACGTTAATTTAAATTATTTTAAAGAAAATGGTTTTAACATATCCTAAAAGCCTTATTACGTTATAAAAAGACCTTAATATGTCTTATAAATAAATTCTTAATAATTATAACTAAGACTTAATGGCTACAGATAAATTTTAGAATTATCAATTACTAAATATTTAAAATTATCTCCAGTTTTTAATGAATGAACGGTATTTAAATAAGTTTTATTATTTATTAATATTAAATTCACATGCATGTATCATGGCTCAGATGTTTTTTTATCTCTCCTTCAGTAACTAATGTAAAGTAGCGAGAAAAAATTCTTCATTTGTGCATATTTTGCAAGTATTAAAATGATAACGTAAGCCAATTACGAGATAAACTTTGATACCTTCATACATTTTTTATGTATAAAGTAATAAACGACTTATGATTAACTTAGTAAATTATTTGTTTACGAAAATATTTATTTTCATTTCTTCGTATAATCCAATTATACTCTTTAGTAATTTTTTTTTTTAAACGGAGATAAATTTATGAACACGATAATTAACAAAGTCATAACTTTAAGAATTATTGAATTTTATAGAATATTATCAATTCGAAGAAAAGGGCGATTTAAGCTCCCAAATGAGTTTAATAATTAAACTTAAGATTCGCTCGAGAGAAACACCTGTTCTGCTGCTCGAAATTATTCATCGACTAAAATATGTTATGCAGTCACGAAATACTTTTTACATATATTCCCATTTGTTAATTTATAGACCTCATTTGATGAGATATTTTACTTATGTCTGGAATTCTTTATCACTTCTTCTGTAATGATGAACAGAATTA
>OU015497.1:192233969-192366469 GCA_907164885.2 Dolomedes plantarius
GAACTCTGTTTTATTTTTAAAGCATAAAAGAGATTTTATTGATTTTATCAAGTTTAATTTTTTTAAAATTACGTCTGTAAAGAATCAGCCCCGCATCACTATTGTGCTGGTATCTGGGAGCAGATTTTGCATCTTCAACAGCGGTGGGGGGGGGGGGGTACGGATGTTTAAAAAATTCCCCTATAGCAGTGGTTCTTAACAGGGGGTGTGAGAGAGCATTTCTAGGGGTGCGGGAGAAGGCTCTAAATTTTTAATAAAATTTACCATTTGAGTGAATCATTTGATGGATACTTTTGCACGGGAAATTTAAGAAAAATTAATTGATAGATACTCAATCCATCTTTGTTTGACCTAATTCAATGAACGACAACGTTTTATTAAAAGACGATCTTATCGCAATACGAGCTAATGCACGTATTGAAATGGAATTCGAAAAAGTAGACTTAGAACATTTCTGGTGTACGCAGTTAGAACTTTATCCAGAATTTGCAAAAGCAGCATTAGAGACACTTTTACCATTTGCCACCACTTATCTTTGTGAAATGAGTTTTCCATCTCTCTTACACATCAAAACATAAGCCAGAAATCGCTTTAAAGCATCTGATGACTTTACGTGTGGCTCTTTAGAAAAAAAGAAAAAAAAAAAACACCTCGTTTTAAAAGGATAATTATGAACAAACAACAACGCAGCTGTTAAAAATGTAGATATTGCTTTATATGTAACAATATAGTATGTATTGTAAATGCATTAATTTTTTATGCAATGAATAAATTTCTTCTTGAAATAAATAATCTTGAAATAAATGTCTTTTCCTAAATAAAAAATAGGAGCACATTTTTCAAGGGGGTGCGGAAGCTTATTTTAAGATTCAAGGGGGTGTTGATTATTAAAAAGGTTAAGAACAACTGCTCTATAGGCTTTTAACTATAACTTTCGGTTAAAGCTGACCTCTTTTTAAGATATCTGCCTACGGAACACTTTTTTCTAGAAATATACAGTACTTCTTAATCTATATATATAAAAGTGCTCCGTAACTGACTGACTGACTGACTGACAGACAACGCACACACCAAAACGCTGGACCTAAAGGGCTGAAATTTTGCATGGCGATTCTTCCTATAGTATAGGGGTGCACTAAGAAAGATTTTTGAAAAATTCTTCTTCTTTTTTTAAATTAAATTGTTTAAGCTCTTTTCGCAACTTTTTTAAAGTTTTCATTTAAAGTAATCAGGGTTATAAAATTTATATCGCGAGAAAGATCATAAAAATTCCATTAAAATGAAATCTTTTTCGAATCTTTACCTCCATTTTCTGTTTTTGGAGAATTTTTAAAGATTAATTTTTAGAATTTAATTTATTAAATGTTGATCACGTGGTTTCAGTTATTTTTTGTCATACTTTAAACTAATTTTGCGTCACGGGCATAACAACTAAATAAACAAAAACTTTTTTTTCTTGTTAATCCGGCAGACAATTGGACATTATCCCAAAAAATATTAAAATGCAGTAAAAGAAATGTTCCTCAAACTGTACTATATTCTTTAGTATGTTCTATTAGATTTTATTTGAATATTTTTTTCAACATTATTTTGTCTATAAAAATATCCGTTACGATTTATATATATATATATATATATATATATATATATATATATATATATATATATATATATATATATATATATATATATATATATATATATATATATATATATATATATATATTGGCATTACATGCATACATTCGTAAATACATATATTTTTAGTTTAAAAGTGATATAAAATCATGAAAACAAATATCATTTTGATAAAAAATTGCATAACATTTTAAAACAGAGGGAATTTTTTTAGTACAACTTTCTTTAGTAATTTTTTTTAGTAGAACCGAGTGCTTAAGCCAGAGAGCCTACACTCCATTCAAGTATTTTTTTAAAATCTCCTTTATACTATATAGTAATGTGACATTTACCTCTGTTCAGAACTAAAAGTTTTATAGTATTTCAAAAAATGACTGAAATATACAAAAAAACAGGGAAACACACTTTTTTTATTATTTCTTTTAAGTATAGGTACGTGTAGAATGATTAAATTAACAAATATAGCTTAGATACCAGTTCAAAACATAGTTTGTAATATGTAAAACACTATTGCAAAATTTCATTGAATTAGATTGAATTTTTTTTTAAACGATTAGCTTTCTCGTTTACAAAAGTAACTGAAAAATTCGTTTTCTAGAAAATGAATTTAAAGAGTCTACCTTCGATCTTTTAACAAAGCTTTCGGTTTATTAAATTGGTCATAAGTTCTCATCCAATGATCATGGGAACAAAAGTAAAGGAGTTTTAATTTCCTAAAAGATTGGTGTTAGAAACAGAGCAATATAAATATTTCAGGTAGTATCCTTTAACGAAACTATCGCGGGTTATTAACGTAGGATTACTTATCGTTGCTTACCTCTTTTGTATATGAATATGTTTGCATGTGTTTATATATATATATATATATATATATATATATATATATATATATATATATACACTCAAGAGCCAAAACATTATGACCACCCCTACATTTTGCAATGAATTCGCCTGGATGACGTGGAAGGTACGTGATCAGGTGGAAGTGGTATTTAACTGCTGCTGGAGAGTCTGAAGAATCATTCTTTCACTTACTTCTGTGTGTGATGGGAAAGGCTGCGGATCTAAGCGACTTTGATAGAGGGCAGATTGTAATGGCTCGAAGGCTCGGAACAAGTATTTCTGAAACTGCACGACTCGTTGTTTGCGACCTACAGTTGTTAGTACTTATGCAAAGTGGATGAATGACGGTGAAACCAGCAGTAGACGACATGGTGTTGGACGTCCACACGCTATCAAAGAAAAAGGTCGTCGGAGACTATCTCGCATGGTGAAGCAAAACCGGAGCCAGACAGTGGCTCAGCTGACAGCCCAATATAATGCAGGGCCAAGTAGAATAGTATCGCAGCACACTGTTCAGCGGACACTGTTGGATATGGGGCTACGCAGCAAACGTCCCACTCGTGTGCCTTTGCTGACCAAGCGTCATCGCCAACTGCGCCTGCGCTGGGCCCGGGAACATCGCGACTGGTCCATGGATCAGTGGGAGAGAGTTGCCTGGTCAGATGAATCACGGTTTGTCATTCATCACGCCGATGGCCGTGTCAGGATACGCCGTCTTCCAGGCGAACTGTTGCTCCCTCAATGTACAGTAGGTCATACACAGGCCGGTGGTGGCGGTATTATGCTTTGGGGGACGTTCTCTTGGGCGTCTCTGGGACCCGTGGTTGTGGTAGAGCAGACCATGAATGCTACAGGGTATCTGAACATCATTGCGGACCCGTTGCACCCTTACATGGCCTCTGTTTTTCCAGCTGGAAATGGAATGTTCCAACAGGACAACGCCCAGTGTCAAAAGTTTAAAATTGTGTTGGAGTGGTTCCAGGAACATGATGCTGAATTCCAGTTAAAGTCCTGGCCGCCTAACTCACCAGATCTCAATCCGATAGAACACATTTGGGATGTCATGGGACGGCAGCTCAGAGTTCAAAGACCACCAATTCGCAATATCTCGGATTTGCGTGACTGTTGCTTAAACATCTGGTACAATCTATCTCCGGCCATCTACCAAGGACTTGTGGCATCCATGCCAAGGCGGGTTGAAGCTGTGTTGCGCGTCAAAGGTGGGCCAACTCGTTATTGACAGGTGGTCATAATGTTTTGGCTCTTGAGTGTATATATATATGTCAAAATTTTGACGCATTTTGGTACTTTTCTGTTTAACAGTTTTCTGCTTGCCCAAGTGATACAGACTGGGTTTGGCGCGCTTCTAAAATTATAACTCACGACGCAGGACAGCTGAAATTTTGCTTTCTGGAAGACTTAAATGGAGGAACGTAATCCTACGTTAAAAAAGAAAAATTGGAATTTTTCACCAAATTGTGCATACTTTGTTACTAAAATTACCCATACTTTGTTCAAACACATTTAATCAATCTTTAATTGTTAAAATATGTTAATTTACTCATTAATTCAACACAATTGTAATATTTTAATAAACCTTCATACCTCATATAAATGGAAAAATATTATATTTGTCATACCTCATTTTAAAAATCCATAATATCAATAAGATTTTATTCACTGCACTAACATACCATTATAACTCAATTAAAACACTTCACCTTCAAAATAATTCACAAGTATTAACTTACCTTTGGAAGTTAATTTAACTTTATTTTACCGTTATTATGTTATAAATCAAGTTTAGAAAATGAAGTTTTTTTTTTTTTACACAGGTTTCAGTTACGTTCTTATTTACATCCTTTTAATCCTTTAAAAGTCCTTGGCGCAAATCCTCTAGGATGTTAAAGAGTTTTCTCGAATGCTCTGGTTTTATGTTCCGAAATAGTTCTGGAGCATTGTATACTAATTGCGGAGAGTCAATTTCACTAAGTACAGTCCAAGAGGCAAGATGAAAGTTATTCATGAGAATGGAATAAAATACAGTCTGATTTCTCATACACCAGTCTCTGTTATCATTAGGGTCAGTCCTCCGGTGGCGCGTGGGAGGAATTCTGCTTTCATTGTAAAAATCGCGATATTTTCCTCTCTCTTTTCCAGTTCAAAGTCATCGTCACGCTCATTGGATTAGAATATATCTAACTTTTACGAAAAACAGTACGGATTCCCTTCATCGAAGATTTTTCTATTTTCTCGAACACACATGGAAAATACGGTGGCGATCTTTCCCGACGCAGGTGACCTGACCTGCAGGACTAAAATGTAATATCGTTTACGGGGCGATGCAACAGGCCGGTGAACTTCATGTCCTCAGAATACTCCAGGGTAACCAGGTCCGACCTCGGAATACTCTGTAGTCGGACAGAGTTTTAGGCAAATGGACGTGGTCATGGAGGCAGGCATGAACGGAGAGAATAATTTAAGTTCGACGCCAGAAAGGAAGAGGCGGTCTGATCACAATATAGGATGAGTTATTTGCTGACACAATCGCTGGACAACGTACAAAGTTGATTATGCTTAAGGGCCTGTTCACATAGGAGTCCGTTGCGTTGCGTTGCGTTAAGGGAGAGATGACGTTGTGACAAAAATAAACCAATCATAGGAGTTAGAAAGTATAGAAATGAAATTTTTAACACTTATGATTGGCTTATTTTCGTCTCAACGTCATCTTTTCCTTAACTCTACGCAACGGACTCCTATGTGAACAGGCCCTTACACTTAGGCACATGTTTACCCAGTTTAATAGCCGAAGTTCTCCGGAAATCGCCGGAGTCATCACACAGAAGACAAAGGGACGCAGCGCGCCCAAGTTTTTACATACCGTGGCATACACACAAAGCGTACAAAACTCTAGGTTCAAGCCATGAGGTACAGGCGTGCTAAACTTTTCATTGGTTAAAATTGACACCTGACTTTAACGCGTCTTATGGGGTGCTGATTTCGAATGTTTTACGAGGTTCGATCTAATATAAGTGTTGGCCGCAAGTGGCTTTAATGGGGAAAACTACTAGATTATTTCGGTTAATCCATGGTCAAATTTAAATGAGGGATAATGTTCTGTTACGATAAGACAAAGTTATTGAAGGGAAAGGTTTGAAATTCGTTTCATACATATATATATATATATATATATATATATATATATATATATATATATATATATATATATATATATATATATATATATATATATATATATATATATATATATATATATATATATTATATAGGGTGAGCCAAAAGTTTGTAGAAACTTTAAAAATTCAGAAAAAAAAGAAGAAATTATGATAAAGAAGGGCGGTTTGCAAGAAAGAGCTCAAAAGAAAGTCGAATATCTTTGGCATCCAAAAAAAAGTTTACAACGTTTAAAACAAGTTTAAAAAAGTTAAAAAGTTAAAAAAGTCCCCGGTAGATGGCTATGACATGCGAGAGATTCTGCAGAATTATACAAAAAAATCTTGCAATAAAAGACCGTGATACACGAGGATTTGGAGAATCGACCACGAAGTGGGTTGGGGGAGGGTCGCATAACTGCGATGGAATCCGTTATCAATAATATGGCGGCGGAAGTCAACGGTGAGTAGCAGTGCTCGTACAGCTGGACCAGTGACTATACAAGTGACATTTTAAAAATTTTATTTTACTGCTAAAAAAAATTGCGACTTCCTTGTGAGCCCTCTCTTGCAAACTGCACTTCTTTATCATAATTTCTTCATTTTTTAGGAATTTTTGTATTTTTTACGAACTTTTATATATAGAGTGAAACGTCTCTAACCGGCAACCCCTCTAAACGACCACATTTTGTTCAGAACCGATGAAAGAATCAATGCAGCTAATGCTGTGGATGAAATCCCCTTTTCTGCTTGTATTTAATTGGTTCTGAACAAATTATGGCTGTTTAGGTGAGTTGCCGGCTGAAGAATGTCACTACACACGGACACACACACAGATATATATATATATATATATATATATATATATATATATATATATGTGTGTGTGTGTGTGTGTGTGTGTGTGTGTGTGTGTGTACGTGTACGTGTGTGTGTGGGTACGTGTGTATAAGCACGTGGGTGTGAGTGGTAAATTATACTCTTTTCAATTGTCTTATTTATTGTGTTGTGATATTTTTTTTTACTTCAAATAAATAAAGTAACAAATTCGAGTACTTAAAATCACATCTAGAGATTTATTTTTCACTGTTTATTGGACTATGTATTAAATGTTAAAAAATATACTTCGTCGCACACACTCTTTTTGAGGGGATTAGTAAACCTTGCTGGCGTAAATAATTGAAAATTAATCTCATTTTTGAATTTTTAGAAACATGATAAGCTTTCTGCATCAGGATCAATCGTATGAACCTTGAGAAGGGATGAAAACATAAAGGAAAGCGAAATTTTCGAAGAAACGCTCGGGGATTTCCTTCCTTAAGAACGTTCAAAATATGTGATATGCATTTCATTTATTTTCATTTTTATTTTTAGAAAATAAAAAATAAATTTTAAAATTCGACAATTTATTTTAATTCAGAAATAATTATGTTACAGTGTTAGTATGTCATAAATCAGGGACCTCAATTGGTAATTCATGTATAAGTGATCTAATTTTTCCCAAATAAAATTAAAAAAATGTTATTAAATTTACTGAAAGCAATTTCTTTTAAAAAACTTATATCAAAGTTTCAAGTAACAGTGTGCAGAATGTTCTTCCACCATACGTAATCTTAATTATTTAACGTAAATTGACTCTTTTTTAATAACTTTTTGGGAAGAGTCATATGATCATACATTTTCTTCAGAAATTCTTGTTAATATTTTTTTCCTAAATCTTATTTTTTTCGTCCCTGAAGTTTCTATTTTACTAGTAAATATTGCCCTTATACTCTTAAGTGTTATTTATATATATATATAAATAACACTTAAGAGTGGGCCCGAAACTCACGGCGCGGCAGTCCGATAAGAACCAGGGCCGGCGGTACCCATCTCCGCTTTCTTGACCTTTGGGCTTGGGGTGCCATACAGTATATGTCCCAGTCAGGTTGTCAACCTAACGTGTGACCCCCATAGTTTAGTTTCCAAACATGCGTGTTCCTCATTTTATCGATTCACTCAAGGGATGAAAGGCTGAGTCGACCTTGCCCAGTCGCAGGGTCGAACCCTGGACCTGTGGGATGGCAGATTGACGCTTTTAAACACTACGGCACCGGGCTTCATATATATATTCCATTTAAATGGCTATAATGTAATTTTAAGAGATGCAATAAATGGTATGTTAGGCATATCACCTAAGTGTCCAGACTTACATAACTTTGTTAAAAATATATGTATTTAAATATCCCACATTCCTTTCTCCACTTTATAAGTATTCTTAAAATAGCCGAAACAGGCATCAATGAAGAAATCTTCAATCATCATCGATTAGTTAGATATACGTATAAGAAATCGAATTTGTGAAACTATCGTTTTTCTAACGGATTAACCATGTTACATGCTATTAGATACAATTTACTCGCCCTCCAATGGAAAAATAGTATTTAAAATTATCTTACGTTCTCCATATCTGAGAAGCTGAATCGATATCTTTTACTGATTTCGGAACTTGACGTGGGAAAAAAAATCCTCACGATTTCTGTCAAAATGTACTGCCGACGTCGAAGCTTATTCATAAGTGTCTCTCAGATATCCGTAGCGTAAAAGAGTCGGTCTTATGCATGAGTACAGATCTCAAAAGAGCTCCGCTGAAAAGCTGAAGAATGGATAAGGCATGATTTTCTGATGCTCGCATGACAGGAAGATATACGAAAACGATAAGAATAATCTTAGTTGGTTTAAAATGCGACAGTAACATTTTTTCGGAACCATTTCTTGCAGACATTTTTTTTTTGTCGTTTTCCTTTCCGATTTAATGTAAATGTAAGAACACTCTGTTTGCTTGAAAACCTGACAAGTACAGATTTCAGCAAAACATTTAATTTGAGTGAATAAAGAGAATATAAAATATTTCATAATAAAACTGTAGTTGTCTTTTGCAATCATAAAAAAAAATACTAGAATTTCTAAGCAATGTTAAGAATAATCTTCGCTGCAATATTCATTTTGTTAACTGCAAACCGGTTTTGGTAAACGATCCCTTTTCTGTATATGTTTTGTTCGCGAAATCTTATGCGGATATTATAACATAGATATTATAACGTACAATATTTTTTATTTAATTGATCTGTATACTCGACTAAATAAAAACTCACAATAATCGTTTTTTTTATGTATGTCTTAGAAATTATATTGTTAAAGATATTGACGTGATTTGTTTGGGACGTGATTTGTTTATTGAACAAATCGTGATTTGTTTGCGTTGTTCGCGCCTTCGAGCGTTTGACAAGCGCGGGTACCTAAGTGCATGCGCACGTGTCTGGTCGCTTAGTTTTCTGATTTTGAGCTGCCACTAAGTTATTTGCACTGATGAAGAAGCTCCTTTGCAGCTTCGAAACGGCCGTATGCAAAATTGCACCTTACTGCTATTTGTGCTTTATTTACTTTGGATTTCCTGCTTATTCCTCGAGCAAACAGGTTTTGTCTTTTCTTTTCAAAGGCTTTGGGTTCGAGCCCCACTCTTGGTATGGTCGTTTGTAGCTGTTCGGAATAGGCTTTAAACAGTAGGTTAGCGCTCCAAACCAAACCGGCCAAAATACAAACTTTTGTTTCACTATAATGTACATGCAACTGATATTTTTTCTTTGTTTCAAAGGTATACGGAAGATATAAGTATATATTTTGCATATTTTATTTCCTTACTGTGTTATTGGGAGAAATGTTCTATATGTTTAAAATTTTATTGTTCTCTCCGTGTTCAATTGTATTTATTACTCTGGAAGATTATCCTCGATGTCATATTCGACAACAGAGTTTCTGTTAAAACCAGTCCCGTGTATTTGTGAATATTTCTTTAGGATATTTCTCATGACAGACATATTTCCTACAGGAAAAAAAAATTATTTAATTTCTACTATCTGTTTACTGCTTTTGTGTAAACCAAATACGTACTTTTGTGTAAACCAAATACGTACTTTTGAGTGACATTAATCTATTAGAACTCTTAATACCGACAGTATTTACGTTAAAAATACGTTGTTTACAGGAGTAAGAGTTACATTATTTGATCTGAAACCCTGAATACTTCATATTATAAAGTGGTATCCACGTATTTCGAAAAGACAGAAAAAAATACTGAAAACCACTTTACATCCAGTTACTTATGAAAGACTATTTTCATAAACACGTTTTACTGTTTGATAAGAAAAGCAAATCCATTTTACCACGGAAGAAGCGGACAGTATTTCACTAAATCAACAAAATCTATATTGAACAAAAATATTTAAATGGGAAACTTTGTTTAATGCCATAGTTTATTCAGTTCTGAAGGATTCACTTCCATATGTTTATTTATATTTCAACCTTTTCCTAAAGAATTTTGTAATCCTCGATTTACTTTACGTCAAAATGGCAGTTATGGTTTTCCCGAGGGACTTCAAACATGTTCTTTTTAAAAGTGTTTTGAGTTTTGGGACTAAAAAGAAGTCTTGAGAGACAGGGTGAGAGCTGTTTGACACATAGGGGTAAGGTTTCTGAGCGATGTACAATTTTCTTAAACTTTGCTGTAAAAAACCCCATTATTTCTTTACCACAGATTTCTTTACACTTTTCTATCATAAGCACGTTAAATCAATTGAAAAATCTCCCCTATATGGTCTTAAATTCACTCTCCCAAACATTGAGAGCTTACTTGCATCTTCAACCTCTGATGAAGCCTTCTTTAGCCCTGACGTAATGCATTGCCGTCGTACAGAGGCTGTTCGCACATTTTTTAGACGATTTTGGTAAGCGGTAATAAAAAACCGTTTGCTGCAAAAGAAATAATTGCAATTCTACTATGTTTCTAAAAGTCAAAATTATCGTCTACGGCTTGAAAGTTTTGTTTTGATTCAAAATGGCGTTTTTAACAAAGCAGTGGTTCGAAGGCTACATTTATGCACTTTCCAAAGATAAATTTGCATACTCCGTTATCCAAAAACGATGTGAGAGTCATGGTTTTGTGATATCTAAAGCGTCGATAGGTAATATCGTCAACAAGAAAGGAAAAAAATGTCAAATTGGAGACTCAAGTGGGACAAAAATTCCAAACAAGTATAAAAGGAAAAAACGAACATCTTCGACTATTGCAAAGGTACGTTGTTTAATGTTAAAAGAAAATCCCCCTAGTCAAAGGACAGTTGCAAAATCATTCAAATGCTCTGTGTCCACTGTAAACAAAATGATAAACGTTGATTTAAATCTTAAGAAAGCGAAAAAACGCAATGTGCATCGTCTTCTTCCAAATCATATCGCTGAACGCAGGACACGCTGCAGAATTCTATATGAGAAACACTTATCCAAAGGAAAATGGAAAACAATTGTCACAATACATGAATCTTGGGTGTATTTAAATGATTGCAACAAAAAAAAGAGCCATTTATTATCATAAAAGGGGAGAAAAAAATTTAAGTACATGGTTCAAAGAATCGAAAGAAAGTTTTTCTAAGGGATTCATGATTGTTGCTGGTTTTTCTTATAATGGCAAGTTAAAAATATAGAGATTGGAAAAAAAGTCAAGATTAACTCCAAATACTATCACGAACATATTATATCGTCAATTTTTCTGTATGAAATACCGTCGCTTTACCCACAGTGCTATCAATCTGTGAGACTCCATCAGGACAAAGCTAGCAGTCACACATCAAAATCCACTGTAAATTTCCTAAAAGAAATGGAACAAAAAATTGGTATCAAGTCCATACCCTTCACTGATATCCCTACTAAATCTCCCGATGTATCACCTATGGATTTTTGTGCTTTCGGACTTTTAAAATCTGCATTATCCAAACGTCGTCCCAAAACCCTTAAAGGACTCTGGAAAGCTGTTCAGGAGGAATGGGATAGAATACCTATTCTGACACTTCAAAAGGCATTATTATCCTGGAAATTGCGGTGTCGAAAGATAGTTCAGAATAAGGGATGTCAAATTGAACATTTAAAACACAATAATTTTATGTAATTTAGTTTTGTGAATACAATATACATCGTCTAAAAATGTGTGAACAGCCTCTGTATAACATCAGCTACAACAATCCTCATAATGCGGGGCAGCTAAAACATACATGTAAACTTCTTGAAAATTGATATTGATTAAGGAAAATATATCAGTTGACCTTCACCTTGCCTTCAAAATTCTTCCCTTTCACTTTAATACAAAAGGTACAAAATATAATCTTTTCTGAAACAACCTAACGGGACTGAGCTACGTGTGTAAATTAAATAAATTATCTGCTATCTAATCAATAGATCATGTTATGTTTTGGTCTGTTCAACATAACCTCTTTTGAGTTCAGCAAAGAAATTTCCGTGTTACAAAAACAAAGTAAACCAAGAATCAACAGCTGATAATAGACACCTGATTAATGACCGGTTTTGCGTACACATGAGCATGCATAAACTATAAACATTTTCTCAATACTTATAAAGTACCAGCTGAAAACCCGCACTTCGCTACGGTGTACATTCAAATTAAATACATTGGTCAATGTATGCAATTAATGCCAAAAAAAAAACTATATATATATATATATATATATATATATATTTATAATAACTGCGACGATCAATGTATACAATTGATGTAAAAAAAAACAAAAAATATATTTATAAAAAAAAATCGTAAGGGATATTTTTATAGACAAAATAATGTAGAAGAAAATATTCATATTAAATGCAATAGGGCATGCTAAAGAATATAGTAAAATCCTTAAATACAAACCGGCAATCCTTGGACACTTTTTCTCCATAGGTGAACATTGGGGTGAGCGAATTCAGTAGGGTTAGTACACAGCAGCCTTAACGTATCAACTCCATGTTTATAAGCAACTGAAAACATTCCAAATGCTGATAGGTAGTAGCCTTATTGGATTAGCTCAGTTCAATGTTAACCTATGGAGAAAACTATTCAAATGATTGTCGAATTGGAATTGTTTACAATTAAAAAAATATATACCTCGTAATAGAGAAAGAAATTTTTATACTGTTAATTGGTTGATTTTAGAAATTTTGTCCGCCAAAGGAAATTATTTGCTGTTAAAACACTGTAAATCACATCCCCCACCACGAATAATACAAAAAAAAAATAGAATTTGCGTTTCTTTTAAAGAATGAAAATGAAATCCGAGTAAAAAAAAATTCCTTCTCTTTTTCAATTAAAAAAAAATAAATCCAAGTCGATAATCAGGGAAAAAAAAATTCTCCATAGCTTAACACTGAGCTCATGAAATCCAATATTGCGGCTACACGGCAGCCTGTAAGTATTTTAAATTCATCTTGCATTCACAACTAAAAATCCATTTCTCAGTTCTCTTGTTTCATCGTCACTCATTCTGGATACCTCTGGTTTTATCTTGCTTTCCAAATAAAAAATATCGCAAATGGCATACGTAACGCGATTTAGGGATAATTTTAGCATATGCCATGATAAGGAAAGAGAGTGACGCATTTTAGTGTAAGGGTGAGTTCACGATTAATAATTTATGTCAATGATAATACGATTTCAAGGCTAGAAGTAACAATAAAACAAAGTATAATAAATGGACAGACGGGAGATAGGTGGAAACCATCCAGAATTCGGGATGGAGTCTGTGAAACCGATGATTAAGACTGGTGAAGAGAGAGATAAAATTCCTGATTGTGACTTGTTCATAAAACATCTTAAAAAAATATCAACTTTAAATATATTTCTTTGGATTTCCGTGGGATGCATTTTGTTTACCTGTAATAATATGTTTCTCGTTACTTTAAACTGGATGCTTAAGGGGACAGTGGACTTTCAAAATTGAGAAATTTGTCCAAAATTTCGATATTTTTATTTTATTGAATTGTAAAACTACAGACGAGTAGGAATGTGTTGCAAAAATAATTTTTAATTTCTGTGATTACTTTCCTAGTTATAGGCATTTGTATTTAATTTAAATATTATGTGGTTACTAATATCAATAACTTTAAATGTGTTTTTCTCAAAGTAAAAATTTTCATGTCATATGAATATTCAAATTGCTCCAAGCGCATTTCTAATTATCGTATTGCTTTGAAATTTAAGGTTTATATACTCAACTGTATATCAAATAAATCGTATTGAAAAAAATGATGCTTCGTAGCTCAGAATTTCTAAATTTTGTACTTGAAAAGATGATTTATAGGTATTTTGCGTAATAAAAAGTGTGTTTTCACTACTATTATTTTTTTGTATTTATATTTTTAATGAATGCTTAAAATATGCAATAAGTTTCATTGTTAGCTCTATAAGGTATCCTGTAAATAAACATTTACCATATTATATGCAAAAGAAATGCGCATGGAACATTTTTAATTAGGCCAATTTTTTATATAATTAATAATTCATAAATTATTAATATTTCATCTTTAAATTTTAACCACTTTTACATATCTATGGTTCAAATCACATATTTAAATATCAAGCAAATCCATTCAAAACAAAAAAAGTTAGGTTTGAAGGTCCACTGTCCCCTTAAGAAGAAATTATTTATTAGGAGTATTTTCAAGACATTTATTAGGGTAAATCTAACGAAACCCTAAACCTAGTGTCCGATAACAGGATACATAAGAAAAGACAGTTAATTTATGGCGATATAATGCAAAATATTATTGGTAATACTTTATTTTCTAGTGGGGCAGGCACATTAAATTTCGACAATCGCCTACTTCACCGGGAGATTTGCTAGTTCTTTGTATTCGGGGCACCGTATAGGGGAACTAACATTGTTCACTAATGCAATCTTAATTTAGACCAAGCTCTCCCAAGGACGACATCTAGGTGGCTCGTACCCTCCCCCCACTCATCTACCACAGAGAGAGAGACGTTCAAACCTACGGATTTAAAGTGCCCCCACCCGTGGTTGACAATAAGACATTCAGTGGCACTTGTTAGGAATTCCCTACGTGTAAAACAATAGTTTGCAATGTTGGTTGGTCATTGGCCCTGTTATTGGTCAAAACTAAAAACATGTTCAAACGTTCTTTAGAGTACACACTTATTTATTCTTATACAGAACTACTGTAAATGATTTATTGTTGTGGCCGTGATTTTAAAAGATCAGCACATTGCAAAAAATAAAAGAATAAAACTGGAATTCACTTACCACACTTTATTTACAACTTAAGTTAGGAGAGCACAAAAATTGTTTGCACGTGGTACATCACAATTCTTAGCACGAAAATTATTGGCACTTGTACATCACAATTCTTAGCACGAAAACCAAGAAACATCGGTCAATTCCGCATTTGTACAAATCTGTCGTAGACCAGTTGTATCTCCCTTGTGCCACTCGCGCAACCACGTGCTTCAGAAAACCCTCTCTAAAAGAACATCGACGGACACTCTCGCCGAAAAATTTGGAAGACTTACTTCACATAACGTTCTTCAGCCGGAAAATCAAAAATTTCCACACCTTTCCTGTTGCCAACGTTTTTTTTTAACTTTGTAAGAAGTTCTGGAGAATATCCGATTGGGCGAGCAGGAGCGAGTAAAACTGGTTCCGTCTAGTTTAAAATCGGATGCTCCGGAACCAGTTTTAATTTGATGTTTTCATAACAACTACCCATCAGATAATGAATAATTTAAATTTCGACATTTCTAAGAATTTCGGTTTCAATACTAACTTCATGAATTTTGTGGAGTTAAACGGTATTTTTTTTAAATTTCAGGCAATTAAATGGCCCTGCCCAGATGATTATACTGCAGAAGGTGTAGAAATAAAAGGTCTGAGCTACATCTAAACCAATTACATACATTCATGAATACCCCAAGTCGACATTTCGTTTTATATCTGTCAGTTCGATAGTATATCTTTTCTGCAGTGGTATCCAGAGGTCAGGAATTTAATGAATAATTCCATCGTATTTTCCTCTCTAATCTTCATTCTATTTGTGCAAATTTAAGCTGCGTTTGTGTCTCAAAATTTAGAATTAATGAAATTCGAAATAATACAATATAATCGTTGAAATAGTTTTATAATATAAATGCGGGATGAGAATGAAATAATATATAAATACATTTATACATGCTATGCGTTTACAAGTGTTATATATGCAATACAAAAGAAGTAATGCATATAGGCAGTTACCTTTGTGCGTGCGTGCGTGTATGTGTGAAAGACAGAGTATAGGGGAGATTGGGAACGAATCACCTAATGAGGAAGAAAATGTCAAGTGGTCGCTATACATAGTGAAAAGCACTTATAGCACCCACGCTGCATTTGCACGTAAACCTTGTTAAAATATTCTCACTTCCCAAAAGGGTGTTATTATTAATATTTATCATTAATGAACTTCACTGACATGTAGAATAACTATTCCAAAGAATGCCCAAATTTTCGCTAACAAATCGCACGTGTTATTAACATGAAACTGTCAACGTGAACAAATCACATAGCTTCATCAAATCACCAATAAAAGAAAGAAATGAAAAAAAGAAAGAAATAGAGAAAAACGTGTATGCATGCACACACACTTCAGCATATGTGACGGCTATTTACTTTTCCCCGAACATATTCTTGTCTTTATGCTAGATATCTAATTTAACTTTATTAGTCTTAACATGTCCTACTGATTCCTTCCATCAATTTAGTTTATTAACATTAAAGTTTTCATTTCCAGGTAATTAAATACCCGAAAATGAGAAAATAAGTACTTTAGGTGGTCCCGGTACAAGTTAATCAAAAGTGAAGTTCCTCGTAAGACAATAAATAGTAGCGTATTTGCATAAAGCGTGACCGTCTCGTACGGGAATGTCAACTCTGCGTGCTGAGGTAAGTCTCTTTCTTTTTACTTTATCTAGAATTAGTTCCAATGAAGTCTAAAACATGAAAAATATATATTTTTCCGTTTTTCGAAAGAGCAATTTGAGGTCTGTTTGTTCGTCATATCTCATTAGGAGAACTATTAGGGGAATTCGAGATTTTCTTTCATGGCTTGTTAGCGTGAGAGATTGGAATGCGAAGAAAAGGGAAAAGAAAAGTATATTATTTAGATTCCGATACATTTTTTATGGCTTCCTATTTATAGGAACTAGGATATATTGTGAAAATGCCAAACGCAAGTGAAGAAAAAAATAATAATGCTGGGAAAGATTTCCTGGATAAATGTGGCATTTTGTATTGCGTTTAATTTAAATGAATCTGTTAAAACTTATTATTGCGTGAATGTATAGTTAGAAAACAGGATGTTAGCCATTATAGTTCGCGAAAATAAAGCCTGGAGCAAGCAAGTAATCAGCAAGTAGGATGAAAGGCTCAAGTCCCCACAAGCGCCAATGAAAGCTCTCGAGTCTTCGCCGAGTGTAGACAAGTGAAATCTGTCGGCTGGAAAGTTCCTCATTTAGTTCGTACGGGTGTTAGAATGGGACGAGCCTCCCAGATATCATCCATGTTGGGGGCTTGGTCTAAATTGCTGTGGCCCCACGTCAGAAGTCTGAATATTAACCTTATGGTGCCCAAACACATAAGGTTCGTAGGAAGGTGGCCGTTCACATTGTTCATTTAACAGCAAGGGCTAAAACCGGAACTGCATACATTCAGTTCTACAATGGACATACAAACTTGCAGTGTAAACTTTTTTTTTCTTCTTGTAACTAATCGCATTTATAAATAAGCTTCACGTGTATCATAACCATACAAAGCAATGTCGAAACTCAAACTAACAAAAAGCGCATGGTACTTCTCTAAACTTCTTGAAAAAGATGCTGAAAGCTTCCCTAAATTTACAATCAAAATCAAGATTGGCAAACCAATTATTACAATTAATTAATTATCTTCTTCAATAAACAGGTACCACCGGGGGATGGCCGTAGGGCTAGGGTGCTTGAATGCGATGCAGAGTCTGTGGGTTCGAGTCCTACTATTGGCAAGGATGTTTTTAGCCGTTCAGAAACGGCTTAAAGCAGTAATTCCCGGATTATTTATCCCCCGTGAAGCAAAAAATTACCTTAGCGCTCTTAACCAAACCATGAGACAGGGAGAATTTACTAACGGGAAATCTCTGACTTTATGAATAGAGGTAGGAAAAATAATATTTGAGAACTACGTGGTATTCGGCAGCAAAAACAGACACGTTCGTCTCTTAGAAGTTCGGGGGAAAGAAATATTGTGCTCAAGCTTACGCAGAGACAAGTTAACAAACAAATGAAGAAAACATGCCATTTCCACTTTAATGTTATCGAAAATTTAAGAATGGTTTAGTTGAGAGTGCTATGGACACTTTTGATACATGAGGACTAATTAAACCGGGACCTACTGCTTTAAGCAGATTATTTTCTGAGCGGTCCGAGGGAAAGAATATTGTGGTCAAGCTTGCAAGAAGATACAAGTTAACAAACAAATGAAACAAACATGACATTCCCAAGTATAGATTATCAAAAATGTAACAGTTCTAAGGTTCAGATTGCTTTAATTTCCAGACCCATATGTCGAACTCTTTTGTAGCAATGATAACCCTATTAATTGTACTCGTATCAGAAACGCTCGTATATGCAACGTATCAGCTCATACGTTTCTTTCTTTCTCCAGTACAAGGTTGTTAATTTTTTTTTGTATTATGATGTACAAAATTCTTCATAAAATCCTCTTGACGTTTTTCTTTGATTGGAGACAGTTTTCTGGGAATCGATTTTGCAGCACTTCTGCGCAAAGAAATTTTAGATAAATGCTAGTACTTGACAGGATATATCGGTTTAGTTAACGAGCCACATAATATTCTAAAAATAGGTAAATTAGATAAAAACCAACACCATGCAGAATATTAAGTAATTACAGAATAGAAGGGAGGATATCTAATTTTTTATGTACAGGCTGTAACAACCGCCTCTTTCAGACAGGTGTAAATAAACGCCTCCAAACATCAAGAACGGCATTTTACCCATGAACGTATCTCGGCTTTTGGAGGAATATTAGGCAGTAAGGAAGGCTTGGTTAAAACTTTCTTCGAAAGAGGAAAATATAAATAGTAGGATTCGATTTTCAAAAGCTTTAACGCAACTCCGCGTAAGCATTCTTCTAAAAATGAGTGAAAAAGTGTACCCCAAATTCCCCTGGCTTACTGTCAAATTTCTTTTCAAAGAAATTCTTGATTCAAAAGTATAGTAATATAAGTAAAGTAAACTAACATTATTATGCCCGTGAAATCAGAGTTTATTGTTCAAAACACAACTAACATCCTGTCTGCAAAAAATGGAGTAGTAAGACAAACAAATGATTAAACAAACAAATAGTCCACCAGAATCAGATAGATAAACAAAACGTCTATTACAATAAGATAGACAAACAAATAGTCTATCAGTATAGGCGAACAAACAATCATGAGTCATGGATTTTTTTCCTAAATAAAGATATACAAGTAATATAAAAAAAAATTAAAGTCAATTCCTACTTAGGTCAACAAAGAAAAATTTGAGTGTGAACTAATAGTAGGAATTGAATATAGGGAGAGTGTGAAAAAAAGGAAAAAAAGATTGAAAAAAAGGATTGCCTGCCAGAACCATGCCTACTGTGCGAGATTAGGAGGGAGGGGGAAGAGAGAGAAAAAGTTTATCAGGTTAGCGATTCGATCCCGCAACCTACAGCACGGAAGGAGTGCGCGCTACTGCAGAGCTACCGTTTACACAGCAAGCAGAGGAAAATTACCATTCAAGAGCAAGAGACGCTCTAGGTCTCTTCCTATTGAAAGGGCTCCCCTATAAAACTAAAATTAATTAATTTAATTTAATTAATGAATTAATATTTGAAAAAACTGTATTAACATCAAGTGTCATCCACTACAAGTTTAAAAAAATGTATTTGAACTTGAATGGATGAATGAAAAGTATTTTATTAACGACTGAAAATTTGAACAAGATATATAAATATACATAGTGAGAGTATGAACTAATAGTAGGAATTGAATAAATATTAAGGAAAATACTGAGCAAATATTGAGTTTGTATTTGAACCTTGTACAAAATGCACTCCCGAAACGACTTTTATAGAATGTCTTCAGTGAAATATGGTTAAAACAATTTTATTTAAAACAATTTTGAGTGTTTTATCAACGAACCAGCTTCCCTAAAGTTGGTTTAAACGTATAAAGAATTATTTGTATTCCGAAAGTGTAGGCGGCAAAATCGAATGTTTCTTCCAAAATTTATGATCCGAAACAACTGATTTTTAGGATTTTACGTCCACGCTTAGTTTTTCCTCTTCGGCTTTTATGTAACTTTTTCCTCTTCACTTCTTCCACGTGAAGTCTTACTCTAAATGCTTCTTTCCACAACTCAGATTCTCAAAGATACTTTTATATTTATTTATTTTTCTAAAGAAACGAAATATATATATATATATATATATATATATATAAACACATGAGAACTTAAAAGTTGTGTTTCAAGATACTGCGCTTTTTTGGCATTTTTTTAAACGGATAAAATAAATTCTTAGAAAGTGCAATAGGTTTTAAGGGCATTTCTCGTCTTTATCTAATATAGATGTGTGATATTTTCCCTCTGAAATATTCTCATTTTTACGATAAGATGTATTTGATGTTTTAAAACAATCAAAATTAAATTTGCATATTTTAAAAAAAGTTTATAGAAACATTGATTTTAATCAATTAAAATTTACTCATTACGCGTTTATAAAAACTCATATTATCCGTGTGGTATAAGTGTTTTGATTTACGTTATATATATATATATATATATATATATACAGTGGTACCTCGACTTACGAGTTTTTCGAGATACGAGCATTCTCTTGGCAGATTTTTTGCTTCGAGTTATATATATATATATACATATATATTTTTTTTGCTTCGAGTTACATATATATATATATATATATAACTCGAAGCAAAAAATCTGCCAAGAGAATGCTTGTATCTCGAAAAACTCGTAAGTCGAGGTACCACTGTATATATATATATATATATATATATATATATATATATATATATATATATATATTCAATTATATATATATATATATAATTGAAACAGAAGACTAATACAAGACTACCAAAAAAGAAAGAAAAAAGGTGAAGGATAATATCACTTAAAATGAAATCTTATTAAACTAAATTGAATTCTATAAACTTAGGGTGAACCAAATAACTTACAGAGATTTATATTTCCATATATTAACATTAGAACCACAACTCGTCGACTGTCTCCTTTTACATAAATTTGGATTTTATCATTGCAAAATAATTTACTTAACGCATACATGATGAATGACGATAACTTTTATAGCATTGTATATGATTTTCAGTTTAACATTAAAAATGTTTATTCATTCCAGGTGGCATAAACATTTATTAAAAATTTTTGTCATATAATTTTCTGTAACGGTCTTAACTATCAACATAACTAACACAATTAAAATAAAGATAGTTATGTTTGAGTCTTATATTCATTTACCTTTTTAAACAAATACTTTTAACTCCATTCTTCTAAAGTCCGTAATACACGACAGGAATTCTCTTAGAGTAACAGTATTGCTTCAGAAGCAATACTGCCCCTGGAAACAGGAAACATGCTCCTTAGCCAGAAATGTGAAAGCAGTTCCTAACCGGCGATAACTCCAATATTGTAATCAACCGTTTCTCACCCATCATTGCAACCATATTATGTGCAGTGCTGAGGGAAATTTGTGCTACGGGCTTAAATATGACACTATTGTGCATGTTTTATTTAATTCCATATACAGAAAAATAAAATAGTTTTATTTATACAACATGTTTCAGTTATGAAGCGTAACTTAAAGTTTTACTATCGAAACATAGTTTTATGTTTTAAAAATTTGTTGGCTGGCATAAACATTCCAAATTCTAAAACACAACATTGAATATAATGCTACAAAGATTATGTCTGTTCATAATTTTTCACGATAAATTAAGCCACCCTCGCACTTTATGATAAAATATCCACTTCGGAACATAATTCACCCGCTTAAGAACTTAAGAAACCCATATTTACAAAGTGATAAGCAAGAACGTGGCAATGAGCGAATAATAGGGAAGAGCTGTGATTATCAAAACCACCGTTCCAGTGAGATGGATGGGAGAATCCATTTAAAAGATTAATTTTTCCTTTAAAATGAGCTTTTTATAACAAGAATCCATCAGCAAAGAATTTAAAAGCGGTGGCATGCAATACCTCTCCTTCCACGGTTAGTGTTCATTATTAAGAAAAGCATTTCGAGCCTGTTCCTGTCAGTGCTAATCACTGCGGCAGCGTTAAGAAGGGAAGAGTAAAAGTCTAATTAGGCTCCACCAAATCACGTAATGTTTATTCTTAGGAATCTTTGTTTTCTAAGACTTATTAGCAGATAATTGCTGTTGCGGTAAAATGCTGAAAGCGGAAAGGACGTTAGAGCATCATTCTGTATTAAAGAGATTATTTATTAGTACTTTTTACCGCCGCGAGTCACGGGTAGATATTTATGTTGATGCTGAATTGGATCTTTGTGTATATCTTTACACCGATTAGATAAGTAGTTTACTGAACCTTTGAGTTATCATTTATTGAACATGAATTACACAGAACTCTTTAATGACTTATATTATTGCTTCTGAAGTGCTGTTTGTTTGATAATATACATACATACATACATACATATATATATATATATATATATATATATATATATATATATATATATATATATATTATATATATATATTATACCATTTTGTGTCCTAACACTATGTATCAGTGTCTGCAAGTAAGTGTGTTTGTAAAGATGATATCTGAGAGTGTAAATACATACAGTGCTAATAGGTATTGCAAAAAGTTTCAGGAACCGAAAATATTCTTTTGCCCTGGGTTATAGATAATACCAAGGGAAGTTATCTTTGGCACACATTTCATCATATAAGCTTAAAAACTCGCCAAAAATAGGCTTTCTGTTGAAAAAAAGTATCTTCTCATTCATGCGAATTCAGTTTATTACATGTTTACCTCCCTCCTACGAAGATTGGGTGAAATCTTCACTGTACCCGGTGAACTATTTACTTTGCTTAATACTATGAATGATGGTTTTCATTAATAAAGATATACAAATATAATAAAGCAGAAAAGACTGAAAATTGAACACTTCGGATATCCAAAGCTGTATTTGTCGCCTTATTCTTCGAAAACATTCTGAAATTTTCGAGGATTTATCGCAAGCAAAATTTATAAAACAATTCTTCCGTCCAGCAATAAGAAGAAAGAAATCACGTTCGAAAACTCGGTGCTTTACTTTAAGTCTACGAGTTTATGGGCCAGTATCAAACAATTTGTCCAAATTAACTCTTTACAGAAATAGTGTATGCCATATCAGCCGTCTGGGAAAGTATAGAACCAATTTAATCTTTTAACCTCTCACGTCAATTGGCTCTCTCCAAGGAGCTTAGTAAGTTTCCCCGTGAAACCTGAAAACGCGGCGTAGGCTGTGTGGTAAAGGGGCGTAAGTCACGAATCTTAAAAGAGCTATAGAAAAATATATATTTGAATTTTTGCAAATCCGTGTGTGTGACGAAAGTGGTGCAAGTCTATGCAGCAACGATTGCAACACGTAATTGTTGCTGCTACTTTGGTGGCTCAACGTTTGCTCCGAAAGAAATTTTGAATATTTCCACAACTTTTCATCAATTTTAGAGCGTAAAAGTGCAATATATTTGAGAATTTGTAAGTACGTGTATGAGACGACATTTTCATAAGTTTTATAGAGAAAATAGCTCACTTCTACCCACACTTGGGTGTATATAATTTGAAGTGGCACTCTAAATGAATTTGATACAAACACAGTTTATACATGAAACAATGTTTATTGAATTCGTTGCACATATAGAATTTGCTTTTACAGCAATAAGCATACGTACTACTTGTACGGAATATATATATTAGCATTCAATGAAATTGCACATTGCAAATACTCACAAACCAGCAGAGAGTCAAACCAGCAGTACTGCCACGTAAACTTTGGGCCCCCTAATCACTAGCGCCGGCTAACATCTGGAGCTGCTTACATCGTAGCTCCCTTAACTCGCTTATCTATCACTTTAACAAAACCTTCTTCAACCTCTACAACCTTTTCACTAATCAAGCTGCATGGTATTTATACCAAACGCGTATGCCGAAATTAGCATATCTCAAGCAGCTTCTTTAATTCATTCACTCAAAAGTTCGATTCTTGTGAATCGAATCTTGTGTAAACCATTACAGTTTTTGGCATTGATTTCACGCTGCTACATATATGCTCAGATACTAATGTAGCTTTCTGATGATCATATTACGCCGGTGGCTTCAATTGTGACTCGCATGGATTTCCCAATATTTTTACACGTTAGCCTTATAATTAAAGAATGTATCGTTCTATCTATTATTCATGCAAAGGGTAATAATAATTTAAAATTTTTCGGGCAGAACAAAATATGCATATTGCGTTTTGTAAATACGTAGGCATGATGATAGTGGTGAAAGTTTTCAGAGTTGCTATTAATGGATTCATTTTTATCTCCTATACATGAAAACTACTTTTAGGTATTTTCTTCAAGAAAGTGTACAATTATCCCTCTTTAAATTTAGATTTTCTGTTACAATATTTCTAATATTTTGTTAATTAATAACGTTGTTACGGAAGAGAGAAGATTTCATGAGCTCTGGTAGTACACATAGGTCAATTTAAAAATAAGCTTTCAGTACTCTAAAATCAAAAGCAGGATATTTCGGAACAACAGAAATGTATTAAACATTAATATGTATTAATACTGTGACCATCAGTAACTTACCAGTTCCACATGGACACTGGATATACTATCATTAGCAAGAAAAATACATCCAATTTCGATCAAACTTTCTTTAACTGCGCATGGGCAAGAATAGAAGTGATTACAATTTCAAAATAATTGGGCCAATTATTCGTGCCGAAAAATCGATACAAAGGGAGCAAGTCAATATTTAGTTGGGGCACCTCTGTCCCGGAAAAAAGAGCTCTCACAAAATTCATCGTTTTTAATTAGATTGCGAGATTTTTGTACAACTGATGGGCTAATTCGTCCACATTATGCATCCTGTCAGATTCCAAATAGGCTCGATAGAGGAATAGTTTTGTGATCTGGCATGTCAAGGAAGAGTGTAATAAACACTAAAGCAGTCACGAGAGACGATTGCCATGTATAGAGAAACATTGCTGGAATTTTTTATTTTTTATATTTTTTTCGGAACAGTCAGTTTGCTCAAGTATATGACGCCTAGCAGTCCAGTATAAAACGGAAATTGTACCAATGAGTGGGAGTGTCCTAAAATTGTCCGAAGAACAAATGTCCTGTAGAATAGGGCTTAAATTGATGTTTCTTAATCATAGAAGCTGGGGAACAGACAACACATAAAGGAGATCTAGATAGTCCATGTGGAAAAGGTGGGCCTGTGAGTAATCATGACCAGTAAAGACACGGAAACAGGCAACTCCGGTAACTCCAGGAAGAGTTGGGTGGATGTATTTCTTTCCCTCGGTGAAGGATGACCAAAATTTTCCGCCAGCCTCCATTTTACGAAGATAATTTCTGTTTATAGATATAATATTCTTGCGAGGTTTTTCAATGTTTCTCAGAGGTACACCAGGATTAAAAAGATCTAGATTAAATGTTTCCCTTCCCAAAAGATCTACTTGATCAATACCAAGGATAAAAGAATTGCTGGAAAATAAAGCAAGGATGCTACCATAGGGACGACAACACAACGGGGCGTAGTCATGTCAACGTACCGCTGTGACGTCAGGGTGGGATATATCTTTTTTAGCACTGTTAGCGGGGTCGAACTTTTATACGAGATCGAACCCCAGTTCATAATCCTCTGCTGTCACCACGTATGTTGTTCCACAATGAGCGCGGGATCTATGCGCTGGCCGAATACTCACGTTGAAACTCGGTAAAAATAGGCATTCATCACAGAAAGCAATTTGGCCCACTGGGCGAAATTCCTTGTCCGACGGATGGAAAAAAAAGATAATTACAAGATAAAATAACTTTTTATATGCCATGTTTTTAAATTTTCTGTTGAATCATATAAACTTGACAATTCTATGTATTAATAAATACTATTTAAAACATTTTTTGATGAATTATCCTATCAACTTGAAAGAAAATGAAGTTAATTGGAAGTTAACTTTCGTTTAACTTTTCGTTCCCGTGCCGGTCAATAGACGGCTGCACCAGTCTACAAAACAAAATTAACTGAAAATAACTGAAAATGAATTTAATTCTGCTTAAAGATGGCTGAAAGTATTAAATAATGGATTGTCATCGTATTCTGAGCTATTCTAAAAGTTTCAAATGTCTAGCTAGTCGGGAAGTTAGTTAAAAATCGATTGCAAGATTTGTACGGGACAAACACACAAATGCACAAACACACAAACAAACAAGAAAACGAGTTAATAAAAACATGGTAATAAATGAAGAAATATGTACATACGTACTGTTGTATGTTCCTTAGTTTTTCAACATAAAGCCAGAATGTTCAAAAACTGTTGAAAATATTTGCTAGGTAATGAATGCTACCTTATATTAACTCTGAAATTAAAAAAAAAAAAACTAGTTAAACCTTAACATTGACACCTAGAAACTTGTGAAAAACTTATGCTACAGTAAGACATGGTATTCTGCCTAAATTTAAAATGTGGTAACTCAGTATTACTAGATTTTTAAACTCGCGGTTACTCAACTTAGACTTCAAAAGTTGTACTTCTATTTTAAGTCAATGCGTTTCTTAGCCTACTGTAGAAAGACTGAACTGATTTCTTCGAAATATATTCCCTGTTTTACATTTTTAATGCCTTTGAGATTAGAAAAAAAATATATTTTACTCTCTACGGGTATTTTACATTCCTTAGCAGAAATTTTATTTAGTTTTAAAGTATATCTTTTCCTGCATTAATAATGCCGTACGCCACACCAGCATTAAGGATATTTTAATAATGCCTAGCAAACTTCTGCTACCATAGATTTATTTGAAAATATATAAATAAAATAACTTTTAACCTTAGTAATAAAGTGCATTTAAAAGAGCACCAGTCCAAGTAAATTAGATACAGAAATTTTAGTCAGGTTAATGGTGCCCTTTAAAAGCATGCTATTTTTATATAATGGGGTTACACCAAAGCTGACAAAAAACTTCCTCAGGCAACGATAAAATTCCTTAAAATGCTATTACATTCAGTTAAAACTTTTAGTTTCAGTGATCAAAGGAGGTAATATTTTAGCTTTAAAAAAAGAAGCTTAAGGTGAACCTTCTAATACATCGATATAGCGATTCTCATGGGATGACACACAATTGCAGAAGTGTTAGGAAAATCAAGCCTTGCACCAGAATTGTAATATTATTAAATTTAAGTTTTGCAATCATGAACAATTCCGGAATATTTCATACAGGAGTGCGGGAAAAAAATATTTGGGAGAAAACGCCATTTTAAAGATTTTGGTCTAAATATATTCAAGTGTTTTGCGAGTGAAATATAATATTATTACGTGGCCAGATATACTACAGTACTACACCAGTATAGTTGTTTACGTTGTTGTTGTTTCTAAGGCTCCCTGGCCGCAAGTATTCCAGACCAGGTCCATATACAGTAAAATTTTGAGTATAATAAGCACTTTTTTCACATTTTAGTACACGCAAAAATGAGGGTGCGTATTATACTCGTGGACAACAAAAACATAGCTTTAAACATTGAATAAACGAAAAACAATAGATGAGCTGTATTCTAGTAAAAGTGTTTAAGACTGATAATTTTACAGTATTGTTTGTTTTGAAATAAAAAAATTAAGTTTATTTTCTACCGAATTTGAAGTTTTCTTTTACTTTTATTACAAATTTTATTTATGTTGATAAATATTTGTGCAATTTAAAAAAGAATATTGAAAAGTTATGGATGCGTATTATAGTCGAATTTTAATTTTTTCAGAAAATTACGCACAAAATCAAGCATGCGTGTTATACATGTGTGAGTATTAAAGTCAAGATTTTACGGTAGGATAGTGGGCTGAAGGATGCGGATCCAGTATATAATGACACAGCAAGGGACGGGGTCCGATTTAGCTAGGTACCACCTCGATTTTGACTGAGCGATCCCAGGGGCGACATGTAGCGGGATCGTAACCTCTATCACCCTCTCTGACCACATACAGGGACTTTCCGGTATAAGGATTTAACGTGCTCATATCCGGCCTAGACACTAAGGTATTTATTGGAGCTTGTCGAGATTCGAGCCCAGCACCCTCGGCGCCTTATATAGGGTACTTATATAAGGTAAACGGACAAGTCAAAGTTCTTTGAGTGGGGAATATGATATATATATTACCCGAGAAAATTATAATAAGTCCCCCTGTACGCATAAATTATATCATTATTAAATAGATGTACCTTAAAAACCAAATATAGAACTGTTATTGGGGGGTGGGGGTTGGAACCGGAATACAAGATTCTTAAAATATTCTCATTTTTGCTTTATTGTCTTAAAATATACTACATAGTTTTTCGTTGCAAATGACTTATGCCAACCATAATTACATTGCCAGATACTATATTTTCATGTTTTTCTTATTATGCGTAATATGTGTACACGAGTTCACTAAGGTTGTATACGTCCAAATGGAATTTATCATGATTAGTCGCCTTATAAAGGATATATGAATGTTAACACGTTGATTCTAAGAAATTTACCCGAATGCCTCTTTTGTTTTACAATCATGGAACTCTTAAAGAAATTTTATTAAGAGTGAAAATATTTATTGATAATAAAAGAAATATATCATAAAAGTTTTAATGAGCCCTTTAAAGTGATAAAAAGGGTTGTATATAAAACCATCAAAGATTCAACAAAACAAATATTTTTATATATTTACAACTCACAAAAAGGAAACGATTACGGTAATAAAGCAACTAGGACCCGATGATACACCCCAAACATATATGCTATATGTTTTAATAACGAAAAGACAATATCTCTGAGGATTTTTTTTGTATGAATATTCATCTTTATACAACGTTCTGTTTGAGGGAAAATGTCATTACAAAATGCGCGTAAAAAGATTTAAAAAAATAGTTATTTATGTCTCAGATACTCTTAAGGTCCAACTGAATCCACAAATTATATTCGATTTGCAACAATACGCCATCACACATGTTACAGTACTGAATCAATGAAACCTGTGCAAAAAAAAAAAAAAGGTCTCACTTACAGGAAAATTATTTTTAGACGATATGCTACCGACAAACACCCTGCTCAACAGCATTTACCCCAATACATTAATTTGTGAATGGAGGGGCGTTTCGCACCTTTTTTATGACATTTCAGGACGAGTAATCTTCTATTACTTTTTATAAACATTCTAAATATGGGCAGCTTCTGTTCCTTACCTTGACACTTACCTTGACATTACCGATCAATTTTAATTTCCCCTCATATATATGTGTGTGTGTGTGTGTGTGAGTGTGCGCGTGTGTGCGTACGTACGTACACACTCAAACCTGTTTTTGTGTGGGGGATAAGGGCCGTATAAAAACAAACACACACAAAATCGTTTATATAACTCAAAGTTCTCATTTAATTAGTTTCTTTCTTTTTATTACTTTTAGTTAACATTTTTTTACATATGTCTCACAAAAATTTGCACAAAAAATACCGCACAAAATCAGGCTTAATTGTACAGGGAAACTTCTCCATGGCGGCCAGTAATGAATTTGAAATATAGTGGCAGTTTGAGGGGAGGTCGGCTAGAGAAGTTTCATATATATATATATATATATATATATATATATATATATATATATATATATATCTATCAATGTGTTTGATGGTAAGTTTTTAAATTACAGGATGTCCCCCAAAACCTTGACATATTTAAAGAATTTATACAAATGTAAGTATACAAGATAGGAACTGGAAATTTACAAATGTGTTAATGTACACTGGTGTAATATATTAAGAGAATTTGCAGACTTGGTCGATTATCTCTAGAACTACTGTACCTATTTTAAGGAAATTTGATATGTACATACACTGATACAATACAAAACAAATAACCATTCAATAATTGTAATACACATGCATGATCGTGCGTAACACCCGTTGGAGTCGGAAGGTATGAAACAACGGTTGCAGAATAAACAAAAAAATGGGTTAATAGATGGGTTAATAGGGGGTATGATCCCCTATTACAGATATACAGGTCTCGCAGCGTGATTTCATACTTGAAATAAGGCCGTTTATCATTTCCTGTGGCAATTGGTCCCACTCGTACAGCAACGCTGTTTTCATTCCCTGGATGATTCTCGGAGGGGGGTTGCGAGTTGCAATTGCCCTCCCCAGAGCGTCTTGCACATACTCTATAGGGCTAAGGTCTGGAAATCTGGCTGGCCAATCCATCCGGCGAATATCCTCACTCTCTAGGAATTCTGATACACGGGTTCCTGTGACTGCATACATGTCATGAGAGAGCTGAGAAGCTGTAGAACTCCTGTTACGCCTCGCTATAATCGACAAATGGCGATCTTCTCTGGCCGTCATGGCTCTCGGACGACCTTGCCCAGACTTTCTCTATCTGGATCCGGTATCCTGGAACTGTTTCCATAAGTTACACACGACGCTGGGCGTTAAATTAAACTCTCTACAAATTTGGACTTGAGATTGGCCTGTTTCTAGCCTCCAAACAATTCGCCACCTCATTCCATCATCTAAACGTTGGTGGTTACTCATTTTTACTGTTACAATTTGAAATTAACCGATTGCCGCAAATTAACACCAAGAAATTCGCCGAGATGTGCTAGCGAACGAAATGCGTCTTAACTTACGCGCGCTTATAAACCCTGTTTCTCTACTGGCTCCACCTACACACACGTGTACGCTTACGTATTTGACGTACAAGATTTGCATTTTTTTCTAGAAGCAGTGGTTTTACATTCAGTTCAGTTCTTTTCATGAAATTCGATAAAATATGCAAATTCTCTTAATTTATTCCACCAGTGTGCTAAAGATTTTTTTTGTGTAAAAAAAATTGAACATGTGGCGCTAGTTGTTCCGTGAAAGCGAAGTTCTAAAATGGCTACTCCATCAAAGAAAGATAATATGTGTTGGCTACTATTTCAAAACTGAATCTGTTACGCAAGTGTAACAAAATTTGGAAAATATCCTGCAAGTCGTAACAACATCTTAGCTTGGTATAAAACGTTTCAGGAAACCGAAAGTGTCCTTGATAATCGGTTGTAGTGTTGAAAAACTCAAAATACGCATAGTTGCTGCAATTTCATGTGTTACGGAATCCATTTTGGAACGCACATAGGGTGAGATTGATTACCAACTAGATGTTCTCCGTGTCACAAAAGTTAGGCTTATTGAAATTCATTGACTATGCTAAAACAAATTTCGAATATATAAGGTAACACATATGTAAAGTTCAAGTTCCTACCTTCTATACTTTTTTTTGTATACATTTTTAAATTATGTCAAGGTTTTTTGAGACACTCTGTATTATGTTGCCTGCATTCCGCACGATCGATGAAAAGTAAAGATACTTCTCGAGGTAATCGTAACATATATGAAGAGGAAGGCGAAATAATCAAAGCAAGTTATTTATTTTGGATAATAATATCATCGAGCACATATTTAAATTCCTATAAATTCTCATTTAACTTGTGAAAAATGATAAATAGAGCAAAGTCAAGGTCCTTACCCTATAAACATTAAGGGATATGATATGGGCAGTGGTAGGAATCACATTGCAGTTTATCTATGTTTTAAGGTTTAGTTTACTTAAATTAGGGTTTGTTTTGACCTAAAATACGTTTAACACACACTAGGGAGTGAGTTATTAAATCACGGTTCAACAGTCGAATGAGTTCATCAGAATATTTCGTTGCTATCATTATTGTTTAGAAGCTACCAATAACTAGCATCCACCCACCTTTTAGAAAATAGTTAGCTTTAATTTATCCCTTACTGATATGCTAGAAAAAAATTGTTATGTTGCAGCATTGCGGTTATCTTCTGTATACTATATATGACTCTATACCTTCTATGATTAGCGCCCTGTCCTTTCGGCCAAATGTTTGCTTCAAGCAATTATAACCGATTTTTTATGCCCAATAGTCCATTTTAAGGTTAAGCTGTAAAGAATAAAGACGAATATTACTTCTTTTATGTAATGCAAATTGAATAAAATCTCTATTACAATCGTTAAGTTTAAACATATGTCTGCTTGCAATATAGGAACGTTATTACGGTTTTTAATTAAAACACATTGTTTTCAATTATTTAGTGAGAAAAAGAATTATAATTTCTCACCAAAAATAAATAAAGCATGCATGGAAAAATTTTTCTCTTTCATATGACAAAGCAGTAATGAAATTAAAGATGTTTACGCAAATAAATAATTATTTTTGAAAAAAAAACACGATTTCCGTGAAAGTAGCAAATGTTTTTCGCTGAAAAACAAATAAAAGGATTTTTTCTTCATATCTGGTTTAAACCAGGACGTTAAAAAAAATCTATGAAAAAAAAACTATCCTTAAAGTATAAAAGGATGTGTTCATTTTTTTCCTTAAATATTTCTTTGTTGGACTCAAAAGTACATCTAAAGAAATTCGGATGACACAAGCAGAGTTTTGGAAACATTATATACCTCAGGCTTCGAAACGCTGGATATATATATATATATATATATATATATATATATATATATATATATATATATATATATACATATATATTCATTCCAGGTATATTCATTCGAGGATTCTGTTGCTCTTTGACTCTGTTTGAAAACATTTAAGAGACAGAAGTGTGTTGTAGCAACATTAATGTTTTCTAAGTATGGTGAAAAGGATGCTATCGAAATTTGTCGGGACAACATATAAGTCTTGAAGACAATGCATTTGATCAAAAAATATGACGAGGTGTTTTATAGTAAAGGAAAAAAAAGATCCCTATGAAAAAAAATCTTGGCCAACATCGTCTAACTCATGAAGTATTCATGTTTGTGATACTAATGCCTTATGATCGTTCTGTCTCGTTGAAAGAAGTGTATAAGAATAAAGCTCTGGATTTCCGTCCTCTGTCTTTTGCAGAATATAACAATTTTACCTTTTCCTGCTGTACATTTGCTGTTAGAACTATCGTCCTTTCCTTACTTACTTTCTGAAAAACGAATGCTTCATCCCGTGCTACATACCGGTTAATTTGTTGTAAAGCTAAATTAATTTTGATAGATGTCCATCTGAGTTTTGAAAAAGTTTAATGAAAATAAAATAAACTGAAAATATTGAAAGTGTTTCAAGATTAAGGAAACATTCAGAAGTCTAAACTATCCAAGAATATTAATGCAGTGGTGCACACAAAAAGCTAAAAAGCAGGGATTGTCTAACAAGGGAATTCGTATATTTGCTTTGGAGTTATATTATCCCTAGTTCTCAAACAATAATAGGAAATAAAATAATGTTAAATTAAAAGGAAATTAAAACTTACAAAAAATTCTATGTTAGCATTCTATCTTAGAAATATGTATACTCTTTCTATGCTTTCAAAGCTTTTAGAAACTTTTATTTCTATGCTTTTTTCAAGGATATTTCGCAAAATGGATAATCCCCTAACTCAGGGGTCTGTAACCTTTTTTATTAGGGGGGCACATTTCAGAAATTCGGGAGTTCGGCGGGCACCGCTGGATGAAGAGGAGGGGGTGGGGGTAATATTTAAACATGGAAATATTAATACGGCATAAATTTTGAGTACATAAATTCAAATTTTAATTTAAACAAAACAATATTAAAATTTATAATTAATGTGATATTTGACATTGAAAATCTGCAGCCAACTCTTTGTAATGTGGCACATAAGTCGAAATCCCAGTTCTCAGACACTGGTCCAAATGAGTGTCAGTGAGGCTTAATTTTAAGTATTTCATATAGGAGAACAAGATTTATAAGCATATGTCGACGCGCAAAGAGAGTTCAATTTCAGCGCACATTTTCTCAACAATGGGAAGCTATTTCTATTCACTAAGTTCCAGAATTTTTCTTCGATATGATGTGATTTTAATTCAATGCTATTTGTTATATTTATAATTTCTAATTCTAAGTCGCCCTTATTGGAAATATCAAAATATGTCGAGATTCGATTAGTGACATTGTCCTCTGTATGACAGAAAGGATTAATATAATGCCTCCGATTCATAGAATCAAATCTGGTATTAAATTCTTACAATAAGGAATCAAAATATTTGGCAAACTGATAGGTGGTAGCATTTCCATCGCAATAATTTTCTATCACCATTTTTAAATTTGGGTCATGTGATAAATTATCTTTCTCCGTACGCGATTTCAAGAGCGCTAATTTAGCTTTAAATGCCTCTATCGTACTTATCATAGAAGCAATATGATGATTTCTACCCTGTAGTTTCAAATTTAGTTCCTTGAAGTTTACAGATAAATCAGTTAGAAAGTCAAGATTAATTAATCAAGGTTTTTGCTCTAATTCTAAACAAATTTCATTCCTGGATAATAGAAATTCTTTTACCTGTGGTAATAAATTTAAAAAACACTCAATTTATCTTTCCTCTACTGAGCCATCTCACTTCTGTGTGTGTGATAAGATCTTTAAATTCTGTACTATCTTCTTGTAGAAGTAATTTAAACAATCTGTGTTGCATTACCGCTGCTCCTATTGAATTTATCACTCTTGCTACTGTTTGTATAATATGCTGAAAAGGAATTACCTTTGTGCATAACACTTCTTGGTGAATAATGTAATGGTAAGATGCACATTGTGGAAATATCGGGTCTCTCTTACATATCGCAATAAAACCATTACTTCTTCCTTTCATTGCAGGCGCGCTGTCAATTGTAATCGCAGACAATTTTTTTAAAGGTATATTATTTTCCTTTAGATACTTTTTTAAAGTAAAATAAATATAGCTACCTCTTGAATGTCCTTTTAAAGGTATAATTTTCAGAAATTCTTCTTTTGCAGAGATGTCGTCAAAACCCATCTTTGCAACAATGCATAATTGAGAAGTATCTGACACATCGGTGGACTCATCCACTTGCAATGAAAAGAATACACTCTTTTGAATATCATTATTCAACTGCGATTCAATGTCAGTAGCCATCATTTCGATTCTTTGAGTTACTGTTCTCGCTGATAGTTGAATGACATATATAGCCGTTATTATTTCGTTTTTATTTTTATAGTCATCAGAGTTTCTGCAGTCAGCAGCATGCTTCTTTAACAATCTCACCTTCTAAAGGCGGTTTCATTTTCTTTGCCAACAAGTGCGCAATTTTGAAAGAAGCAGCAGTGGCTTTTGTTGATTGGGATATTGGTCTGGTAAATAAACTCTGCTGAGTAGTTAATTTAAGTTTTAGTTCAGAAATTATTTTCTTCCTAATTTCTGAGTTTATTAGTAAATTTGTATTAAAACTTTTATGAGCAGTGATGAAATGTCTGTCCACGTTACATTTTTTAGCAATCGCTTCACTTAATTGGACAACAAACATATACCTTTTTTCTTTATAATAAACGAAACAAAGTTGCTCTTCCCACTCATCATTAAAATGATGTGTTTTCTGCTTCTTTCCAATTCATTTCTCCATGGTGGCTCCGTAGCAATACAAAAAAATAAAAATAATAAAATTAAACGATCGCTGGTACACTTACAGATCGAAAAACAAATGCAAAGCTGCGCGAGTTGTGTGTTGCTCGAGCAAAGGCGCTTTAACGACTTGGACGACTGGCCTGTAATGACACTGTTTCCCTGTGGTTGCTGAGATGGGCCCTGCAATTTGACCCTTGACCCCAGCGGACGGACCGTGCGTGGGAAGAAACCGGAAGCTGACTTACAGCGAGGGGAGAGCAACACCGACGAGAGATCAGGCTGCTCAGATTTTGATTTTTACTGTTTTACGGTTTTTAATTTTTTTTTACTAAAATTATTCATTACAACTACGAGCGCTTGTTGTTCAACTATCTAAACTTAGATATTTAAACGGTGGGCACTTTAAAATTGCTTCGCGGGCACCTCGTTGCCGACCCCTGCCCTAACTCATAATCCGTTGTTCCGGGTCATACTGGAAACCTTTATTACTATTTAATAATGATAACTAATATATATTTTAAATTATTCAAATATAGTGAGGTCATTTCAAAAACTAGTAAAAATGTCATGTCTCAAAGGTAAACTCTCAATTAAAATTTGAGAGAATGCTCTCAATCGGACGAGCTACATTAGCAATGTATAGTAGAAATATTTAAATCTCGTAACTTGAAATACTAGTATCTCGAATCAGTTTTTCCCATTGAAATGAATGGAAATGCCATCAATTCGTTCCGGGCTCTCACAAATCACCGCAATTTTTTTGTTACGTGTTTTTAAATAAGCAAAACGTGCTTATAAACGACGAACATTGTAGAAAAATGCAATACAATAGAATGTACTGCAATAAATTTGTTTTTTAAGTGTAATGTACAACATTAACCCTGGAGATCAGACTTGAAGATGCTGATGGAAGAGGAGGAGAAAAGTTGAACTGAAAAATTAAATCTTATTCGTTGATTTTTTATCTTTTCGCTCCGCTTTCCTCACTTTCACTTTTATTACCAGCTACTCTCTTAAAGTGAACGAGTGAGACACGGAAGCTGGGCAATTGTTGCATCGTTCACTGTGGCTGTAATGCCCAGATTCTTCTTTCTGAGAATCCGAAGAACGTTTTCTCAGAATCCAATCTCTCGGTTTAAGATTGGATAGTAGTCTCAGAATAATATTATACAATTGTATAATAATTGTACATACAGTTTGTAAATATTATATGCTTCATTTGTTATCATTTGATGAGCACGTAACATGGCATTCGCTGCTCATACTAGCGGGGGGATTTCTGAAGCTTGCTCGTAACCCGAATTTTAGCTCGTAACTCGAAGCAAAAAATCTACCGAGGGAATGCTCGTATCTCGAAAAACTCGTAAGTCGAGGTACCACTGTATTTCTATGCTTTCCATTTTGTCATACAAGGATATTTCGTCAAATGAATGATCCACTCACCAGTAATCGGTAGTCGTGGGTCATACTTGAAATGTTTGTTTTATTATTCAGTAATGATATATATTACAATGTTATAAATGAATCAAATATAAGGATGTGTTTTCGAATACTAAAGTCAAAACTATCGCATTTCAAAGAAAAACTCTCAGTTAAAATTTGAGAAGAAAAAAAAATGCGATATCAGAGCTCTCATATTCAAAAGAGAATGTTGTCAATCGACCGAGCTGTATTGGCACTGTGTAGCAGAAATATTTATACTATTCCTAAGCTTTTCCTTTTGTCACACAAGAATATTTCTCCAAATGTATAATCTAACTCATCGATAATCGGAAGTTCCGGGTAATAATTGTAACCTTTATTGTATTATTTAGTAATAAGAAATAACATATTATAAATGATTCAACTATAATGAAGTGCTTTCCAGTACTATAACCATCAAACATGTCGTATTTCAAAGAAAGAGTCTCAGTTAAAATTTTGAGAGAAAAATCAAATGTGCTGTATCAGTGTTCTCATATTCTGAACAGAATCCCCTTAATAAGTCGAGCTGTGTTTGCAATGTACAGTAGAAATATTTATACTATTCTTTTGCTTTTACTTTTATCATACAAGAATAATTCTCCAAATGGATAATCTACACTCTGATAATCGGTAGTTCCGGGAAATAATTGCAAGATTTATTTTATTGCTCGGTAATGAGAAATAATGTAGTGTTATAATTGATTCAACTATAGTGAAGTGCTTTCCAGAACTAGGATCAGAAATGGTCATATTTCAAAGAAAGATTCTCAGTTAAAAATTTGAGAGAGTAAAAAAATGTGCTTGATCAATGTTCTCAAATTCTGAAGAAAATGATCTTAATAGTTCGAGCTGTGTTTGCAGTGTACAGTAGAAATATTTATACTAATCCTATGTATTTCCTTTTGTCATACAAGAATAGTTCTCCAAATGGATAATCTACTCTCCGATAATCAGTAGTTCGGGGTAATAATTTCAAGATTTATTTTATTACTTGGTAATGAGAAATAGTGAAGTATTGTAAATGATTCAAATATAGTGAAGTGCTTTCCAGAACTAGAATCAAAAAGGGTCGTACTTCAAAGATAGATTCTCAGTTAAAAATTTGAGAGGATAAAAATGTGCTGTATCAATGTTCTCAAATTCTGAAGAGAATCTTAATAGTTCGATCTGTGTTTACAATGTACAGTAGAAATATTTATACTATTCCTACGATTTTTCTTTTGTCATACAAGAATAGTTCTCCAAATGGATAATCTACTGTCCGATAATCGGTAGTTCGGGGTAATAATTGCAGGATTTATTTTATTACTTGGTAATGAGAAATAGTGCAGTATTATAAATGATTCAAATATAGTGACGTGCTTTCCAGAACTAGAATAAAAAATGGTCGTAGTTCAAAGAAAGATTGTCAGTTAAAAATTTGAGAGGATAAAAATGTGCTGTATCAATGTTCTCAAATTCTGAAGAGAATGATCTTAATAGTTGGAGCTGTGTTTGCAATGTACAGTAGAAATATTTATACTATTCCTACGCTTTTTCTTTTGTCATACAAGAATAGTTCTCCAAATGGATAATCTACTCTCCAATAATCGGTAGTTCGGGGTAATAATTGCAGGATTTATTTTATTACTTGGTAATGAGAAATAGTGCAGTATTATAAATGATTCAAATATAGTGAAATGCTTTCCAGAACTAGAATCAAAAAGGGTCGTATTTCAAAGAAAGATTCTCAGTTAAAAATTTGAGAGAGTAAAAAAATGTTCTTGATCAATGTTCTCAAATTCTGAAGAAAATGATCTTAATAGTTCGAGCTGTGTTTGCAGTGTACAGTAGAAATATTTATACTAATCCTATGTATTTCCTTTTGTCATAAAAGAATAGTTCTCCAAATGGATATCTACTCTCCGATAATCAGTAGTTCGGGGTAATAATTTCAAGATTTATTTTATTACTTGGTAATGAGAAATAGTGAAGTATTGTAAATGATTCAAATATAGTGAAGTGCTTTCCAGAACTAGAATCAAAAAGGGTCGTATTTCAAAGATAGATTCTCAGTTAAAAATTTGAGAGGGAAAAAAATGTGCTGTATCAATGTTCTCAAATTCTGAAGAGAATTTTAACAGTTCGATCTGTGTTTACAATGTACAGTAGAAATATTTATACTATTCCTACGATTTTTCTTTTGTCATACAAGAATAGTTCTCCAAATGGATAATCTACTCTCCAATAATCGGTAGTTCGGGGTAATAATTGCAGGATTTATTTTATTACTTGGTAATGAGAAATAGTGCAGTATTATAAATGATTCAAATATAGTGACGTGCTTTCCAGAACTAGAATAAAAAATGGTCGTAGTTCAAAGAAAGATTGTCAGTTAAAAATTTGAGAGGATAAAAATGTGCTGTATCAATGTTCTCAAATTCTGAAGAGAATGATCTTAATAGTTGGAGCTGTGTTTGCAATGTACAGTAGAAATATTTATACTATTCCTACGCTTTTTCTTTTGTCATACAAAAATAGTTCTCCAAATGGATAATCTACTCTCCAATAATCGGTAGTTCGGGGTAATAATTGCAGGATTTATTTTATTACTTGGTAATGAGAAATAGTGCAGTATTATAAATGATTCAAATATAGTGACGTGCTTTCCAGAACTAGAATAAAAAATGGTCGTAGTTCAAAGAAAGATTGTCAGTTAAAAATTTGAGAGGATAAAAATGTGCTGTATCAATGTTCTCAAATTCTGAAGAGAATGATCTTAATAGTTGGAGCTGTGTTTGCAATGTACAGTAGAAATATTTATACTATTCCTACGCTTTTTCTTTTGTCATACAAGAATAGTTCTCCAAATGGATAATCTACTCTCCAATAATCGGTAGTTCGGGGTAATAATTGCAGGATTTATTTTATTATTTGGTAATGAGAAATAGTGCAGTATTATAAATGATTCAAATATAGTGAAGTGCTTTCCAGAACTAGAATCAAAAAAGGTCGTATTTCAAAGAAAGATTCTCAGTTAAAAATTTGAGAGGGAAAGAAATGTGCTGTATCAGTGTTCTCATATTTCGAAGAGAAAGCTTTCAATCGGACAACCTAAAAGAACACAAGATGAGTTTTTATAAAAAAGGAGGTTTCCTTGTATATCAGGATGTATATGAAAATAATAGAAAATAAAAATCCCTTGAACATATTTCGGAACTGAAAACAATGCGTTCTACTATAAGCAGTTGAAAGTGCTGAAGTCGTAAGAACAAAAGGAACAAAAAAAAATAATAAAAATAAAAATAAACACATGCTTTTGATTCTCAATCTTGTCGGAAGATTTCAATTTCTGAGAGAAAAGTGGAAAAGTAACATTGCTGCTTACATCTGGGGGGGGGAGAAGGAAGGGTTCTAAAGTTTCACTCGTATGCAAGAAAAAATTAAAATATATATAACAAGGAATGTGTGTGCTGTATCAGAAATTCCCCAGTGAAAAATGTTTGTGATAGTGCAAAGCAAAAATACCTTTTTTATGAAAAGAAGACACGAAGAGATTCCTTCTCCCTGTGGTAAATTGCCGTTATTTTAGTTGTTTGTTTTAAACAGTAAAATAAAAATAAAGCTACTTTTACTGCGGAGTCCCAGCTTAGTACAGGAATATGCTAAATGCAAAATCGATGAACCCAAGATGGTGAATTTTATAGGGAAAAGTCGAAGTTAATATAAATATAGAAAAATTTAGTTAAAGAATATAAACATTTTGTCGCCAAGCGATATTTTATAAAGAAAGAAGTAAATGTCACTAGTACAATACCTTTAAAATTAGGGGCTTAATTTAATAGTAAATGGAATATCTTGCAGGAGATTGTCAGAATAATTTGAGTTTTCAATCAATTATAGTTTTCATTATATGTATTTTTGGATTTATTCCTACACTTCAAAAATATAGAAGAGAATTTCAGTAGAATTAAATTATAAAATGTTTAAGCAGACATGTTCTGTATTAAAAATTAACCTACTTTTACTGTGGAACCCAAAATGAGTATAGAAACTTTCTAAAGATAAAATCGATGGACTTTAGAAGAAGATTTTTAATTCAGAAAAGTTGCAGTTAATATAGAAATAGAAAAATTCAGATAAAGAACATAAAAATTTTCTCACCAAGCAGTACTTTAAATGAAGAAACGAGTTTCACTCGTAAGATAACTTTAAAATTAAAGGCTTGAATTTAAAAAGAATCGTATTAAGTTCAAGAGATTGTCAGAACAATTTTATTTTTAAGTTGATCAATAACAATTTCCATATTACGTGTTATATAGGGGAAATACATTTTTAAACTTAATCTGACATTTAAAAAAATATGGGAAGCAATTTCAATTTCATTTAACCTATAAAATACTAATAGTAGGTATGTGTGATCTAAAATTTTGATAATTAATATACTTTACCGCCATTTCCATATGTAGTACATTTCGTTTGGTAACATGATGTCATTAAAAATTATTTTACAGAACGTATCATAATCTTTTTATATATGAAAGTATGAGTTTCATTAATTTTTTTAATTATTATTTTAAGGATAAATATTAAGTACTAATGTTAATAGAAAAATAACTAAGGAAAATAAATTTCAAAGTTTCGCTTATTGTTGTCATGGACACAACACAGAAAGACTGATGGTTTTCAGGAATAATTTTATGTTTAATTATTAAAAGTTTGCGTATTTTGTTCTTTTATACCTGTAAAGAAACGAATACAATATGCTCTCCCAAATAAATAAATTTTATAATTAGAAGTATAAACACATTTCTCAGAAGAAGATCACTAATCTTAAAAATTCGGCAAAGGATAATATCCCAACTGTGAAATACAGAGAAGAAACAGCCAGAAACCGTAGGGATTGTATAGAAGCATACTCTTGAAAATTTATTCGTAAAATCTCTTATTCTACAGAAATTTCAGAATAACGTATTTTAGTAAAACAAAGTTAACATCTATATTTAAAAAAATTATATTCTGCCTTTTTTATAATAGTTTGTTCATGTTTGTCAGAAGGAACATATTTTCACCGTTTCCCTATTTTTAGTGAAATAGTTGGATATAAAGTATGCATTCAGTTTATTTTGAAAACTTGCTGTCAGAAGTCTGAAGTAAATTTTTATGAAAATTTATCTTTTTACTATTTTTTATAACATATTTGAATAATTTTTGTAAAATATAAAAAAAATATGTAAAAAAATCAATTCCAACGTTTTTGTTGGTTCTTTACACAACTCATTAAGCAATTAACTTATTAGTAATTTGTATGCATATAGTACTTGGATGTATTTTTTAAAAAATTGCACTTTTCATCAATCTTGAGAGTTCTTTTAAATATTTATACTTTTAACGTATTGAAGATAATTTAACTAATTACTTACATAGAACCTTTTTGTGTAAGTAAAATAACTGTACCTTTTGATATAAATATTTTACTTACACAAAAAAGTAATTTTTTTTGTTTTAAATGCAAAAAAACAGTGCTATATAGATTATAATATACTATTATATTAAAATACATCGACCTTTTACTATGTCGAATAGAATGCTTCTAACCTTCAACAGACGCTATGGATTTTTGGTCAATTAAGCATTGATTTTCGAAGATTTAAGGAAGCATTAATTTGGATGCATCTCTTACCATATCTTCGCTATGTTAACCCATATGGCTAACGATATGGTAATATAGATTTCCAAAACGCTCACTCCGGAACACGACATAGCAATAAAATCTAACTCTGATGATCCCTGCCGCCGTAGATAGACCCCAGCAGGCAACCATTCCGCGCACGGCCCAGACAAGAGAACCCCCCACACATGTGCATTTCTTATGTAAAGCATATACTCATTAGCACATACGCATTAATTATGAGAGAGTGAGAGAGAATTTTATTTAATTTTTCTTTTGGCGGTCCTCCATTTTTACCATGTTTTTATTAACTCGCTTTCTTATTTGTTTGTGTGTTTGTGTGTTTGTCCCGTACAAATCTTGCAATCGATTTTTAACTAACTTCCCGACAAGCTAGACATTTGAAACTTTCAGAAAAGCTCAGAACACGATGACAGTGCATTATTTTAATACTTTTAGCCACCTTTAAGCAGAATTAAATTCATTTTCAGTTATTTTCAGTTAATTATGCTTTGTAGACTGGTGAAGCCATCTATCGACCGGGACGGGAACGAAAAGTTAAACGTAAGTTAACTTCCAATTAACTTCATTTTCTTTCAAGTTGATGGGATAATTCATCAAAAAAATTTTAAAAAAGTATTTGTTAATACAAAGAATTGTCAAGTTTATATGATTCAACAGAAAATTTAAAAACATGCTATATAAAAAGTTCTTTTTATATTGTAATTATTCTTTTTTATCGACTATGAATTTGTATCAATATACTTGCTTAGCTAGTCACAGTTTTGCTGGACATATATTGCGGTTTATTTTCAGTGGATGGGTGTCATTCTAAGGACTGTCTGTTAGACTAATTTCGAAAATTCATCTCATAATCTTTAGACAGTTGTTCGACCAAATAACTACTGTAGTAATTAGAGAAATTTTTTTTAGATCATGTCGTATTCATATTCGACGTTCAATAATCACATGCAGTCCAACTCCGGTAAACTGAATACATCATGCAATTGAATTTTAAGAAACTCATTCCTTTGTTTAGTCTATCCAATGTTTAAAACTCGTTTTAAGGTCAGTGGGCGTAATTCCTCGATGGTTTGTAATGTTGACCATTGTATATATCAAATACGTAAACTCTAACGATTGCATACTTTAAAAAAATATCGTAGAAATTATCTATTTAGAAGTAGAACCGTAACTGAAGTGTTTGTTTTAGAGAAATGTATGGAAGAAATCAATAGTATAACCAAGTTTTTCCAAAAAATTCTATACAGTAAATAAAACGTTTGGCGTTTCAATGTTGACATAAAAAAAATAAAAATTGTGAGTGAGAAAAAATGCATTTAGTATTTAGTTATAATTCGATTTTTATATATTAAGGTTTTGTGGTAATTCTGTCCTAGTTACTTATTTTATACTGATATGTTAAATTACAACACTTAGTATAAACAGAAAATCGGGAAAGATACTTTTCCAATTGTTAGAAATAAATGAACACAGCAGTATACATAACGTGACTTCTATTTTTTTGCAGCTATATGAACTCATACATTCTCAACAGCAATCTGGTGGTATTTAGTGGTGAATTATTTTAAATTATAATCTTCCGAAATAACTCAAACAATGCTATATAAAGAGATAAGGATATAAGATCACTGAATAAACCAAGATAGCATAATGAACTATGATTATTTAGAGGCTGTGTGAATTAAGTATTTTTATATAAAATTATATGTCGATATGTTATATCATTCCAATATATAATAATAAGACCTCGGTGCCCGAAATATAGCGTGTTCTCCTTTGTTCGCAATGGCGAAATCTGGCTAGATTCATGAGCAGTCGACCTAAAATACACTAAAGGAAACAGTTTAACAGATAAATACCCATGTGGATGTGCATTTTTTGAAGAAAGTTTCTTTTTTCTTAGTAAAGTAAAATGTGTGAACTTTACGATTTCATTCAAGTTCATTATACTAAGAATGTAGATACAAATATTGTATTTCTTCGTAAAAAAATCATATGTACTAAAAATATCCTTTAATATACTAAAAACTGTAATTATCATTCCAGTGTTTGCTCCTATCTATTGGCATATGTGTATAGGATTGAATTAAAATACCTTAAACACTGTTCACAATATGTATTTTGACCTCGCCTCTGGCTAATGATTGAGAAATTCCTTATTAATAAATATCCAGACGAGGCTCGGGTGCTGGCGTACAGTACGAGAGTTTGTGGGTTCGAGTCCCACTCTTTGTTCTTTTCGGCATCCTCATGAAGCAATAGGTACCGGTCATATGAGCCCTCGCGTAGAAATAATTGATCCTAGCGATCCAAACCTAGCGAAACCATATTAACCAAAGTATGATATATAAGACTAGCCGAAAACCCGCGCTTCGCTACAGAGTACATTCAAATTAAATACAACGGTCAATGTATGTAATTAATGCCAAAAAAAAATAAATATATATTTATAATAAATGCGACGATCAATGTATACAACTGAAGTAATATATATATATATATATATATATATATATATATATATATATATATATATATATATATATATATATATATATATATATATGTATGTATATATTTATAAAACAATCGTAAGGGATATTTATTTTTTTTGGATAATATACCATCGTCTGCTGCATTAGAAAGAAAAATAATTTTTTTTGTCTATTTAGTTGTTATGCACGTGACGATAAATTTATTTAAAGTACCAGAAAAAGAAATCACGTAATCAGCATTTAATAAATTAAATTCTAAAAATGAATCTTTAAAAATTCACCAAAAATCAGAAAATTGAGGTAAAGGTTCGAAAAAGATTACATTTTAAAGAAATTGGTAGAATCTTCCTCGTGATATAAATTTTATAACCCTCAAATGATTATTTTAAATGAAAACTTAAAAATTTAATTTTAAAAAATCTAAGAAGAATTTTTCAAAAATCTTTCTTAGTGCACCTCTACACTATAAGAAGAATCGCCATGCAAAATTTCAGCCCTTTAGGTCCAGCGGTTTGGTCTGTGCGTTGTATGTTAGTGAGTCAGTGAGTCAGTTACGGAACTGTTTTATATATATTGATTATATTATCCAAACAATATGAATTATATAAAAACTAAACGATATGAATTATATATTTATACTTTACGATTTATCTACCCATTTGCGACGTTTTCTAACATGAAAACACGGTATACACACGTATGTTAATTACATAATCCACCTACGTACTTAAAATTATTGTTATCATCAGTAATGAAAATTATAGCTAGAATGTAATATTCCTATGTACAATTACTTAGATAAAGGAATTTTCAACCAACAACTTAATAATTCTTACCAATTATGTAACATTCTTGTGTTAAACTTACTCAAGAATGCTTTCATTAGCATTTGAATATAAATGATCAGTTCTAAAGATTAAATATTACGATAAAGTAACTTTTAACTCTTCATTAAATTAATTTGATTACACAGGAGAAACCTCGTGCCATTATTCTTAAAGACATTGTAAAAGGAGCATAAATTTCTGTCCTTATCTCTGTTACGCAGCTGGAGTCGGAAGATGTATAATTTCTCATGAATATATCTGCAGTTGTACTGTAGATTTTTCGCTCAAAAAAACTAATATGATAAACTTCTAATTATGCTAACGAATGGGGTAGTGGGAAATAGAACATATCAAAAAATATTTACTTTTTTATATTAGGTAAATGTACTGATGCTAAGATAAAAAGACACTTAAGTTTATTTACAGACATTCACACACACACACACACACACGCACACACACATACGCACACTCATATATATCCTAGATGAAATCCCGCAATTCGCTACGGCGTACATTCAAATTAAATACAACGGTCAATGTATGCAATTAATGCCAAAAAATAATTATATATATATATATATATATATATATATATATATATATATATATATATATTCATCCTCTTTCTCTGTGCCCTCTTCATGTTATCAAGTCAGTCAAAAGACATTGGTTTTTGATAAATGCTCTAATAAGCTTTGTAAAACTTGTCCCCTTGCACACAGTTCACAAATTCAAGTAAATTCACAAAAACAAAAATTCTGTAAAACTTATAATTGCATTTACAAATTCACCTGTAGTTGTTGTCATATGGAATATATAGGACAAACTTCTAATCCACTACATATTAGAATAAATTTACACCGTTCTAATATAAAAAAATATAACACACTAAATAGTCAACCACTAAACATTGAATTTGATCATTTCAAAAAACATAATTTTGAAAATATTGTTATCTCCATTCTTGATATAATTAAATCACCCTCTGAAAGGTTATATTATGAAAATATATATATGCAAAAGCATAAAACTATTTTTCCATATGGCCTTAATCAAATTTATAAACGGAAAAATATCGTTAATTTCAATTTAACTGATGTGTCAGCTCATCCTATTTACCCTCAACTAATCGAAGATACTAAGACATCAAAAAGAACTAAAAGAGGTAAAAGTTACAATAAAAGTAAGACTTGTGATTGTAACTTATATAAAAATGCTTTTATAAATTTTCAGGAAAGGTTTATTATTGATTATCAATATAAAAAATTAAAAGCTTGGATTTTTTTTCTATCTTTAAAAAACATATCATTAAGCTATATCAACTATTATTAAGTACTAAATTAAAGAATTATCATTATCAGCATCTGGTGTATGATTTACTATTTACACGGGCTAATCATTTAAAAATAAACTTATTTAAAAAACAAAACACAGCTAATAACATTTATTGTGTACTAAATTTTACCAACCCTAAACTAAATAATATGAACTTCAATAGTATATTTGATAAACTTCATGATATGTTCCCTGTAAATGATATAAAAGTAAAACGTGCCTTTAAATATACACTGCCTATGGGTAGACGTATATTTAACTATAATCAGTTCTCAAAAAAATTTTCTTAATAAATAAATTTAATCAATAAGATAATCTTAATCAATAAGAGAAAGGGGATGAAGGAGTATATATACGTTGAACAGAGCTAAGAAAGGTGAGATTGAGATTTTGCGGGGGAAGCTATAGGTTGCCCGCATCCCTGTGTTTTCGTAGAATTTGAATTTGAGTTTTTGCCGGGTGAAGCTGGTGGCTTCCCGCACACCTAAAGTCACGTAGAGAAGCTATAGACAGTTCGTCGATTGGAGACCGCACCTGAATATTAGCAGAGACGCTATTGACAGTTCGTCTAGTGGAGATTGAACCTGAGTATTAGCAGAGACGCTATCGGGAGTTCGTCGAGTAGAGACCGCACCTGAGTATCGTCAGAGACGCTATCGACACTTCGTCAAGTGGAGACCACACCTAAAGTTACGTAGAGAAGCTATCGACAGTTCATCGAGTGGAGACCGCACCTGAGTATCGTCAGAGACGCTATCGACACTTCGTCAAGTGGAGACCACACCTAAAGTTACGTAGAGAAGCTATCGACAGTTCATCGAGTGGATACCGCACCTGAGTATCGTCAGAGACGCTATCGACACTTCGTCAAGTGGAGACCACACCTAAAGTTACGTAGAGAAGCTATCGACAGTTCATCGAGTGGAGACCGCATCTGAGTTTAGGACAAGTAGTTGATTGAATCATCGAGTGGAGACTGATTAGATATCCCGCCAGACGTCGAGAGGTATTCCCCAACATAAAACCAGACGTGACCGCCCCATGCCAAGGAAGGATTCGACCTGCGGACCCCAGCGCGAGTATCAGCAAAATCGAATGTCAGCAAAACCCTGTCAGCAATCATCAAAGGTCAGCAAACTGAGTGAGTGTTTATCATTATTTGATTTGTTCAGTTCCCACGGTTTAGAGTCACTTTTGGTGTTTTTAGAGAGGTAGAAAAATAGTATAGTTTACTTCGGATAGAGTAAAGTTGTAATTGTTGGTTTTAAGTTATTACGCTCCCTAATCCTCTAAAGGTAGAGAAGAAAGTAATTGATAAACTAAAATTTATATTTGAGTATTTCTTATTTTGCAAAGAAGGCCAGTTGTTATAAATGTTTGTAAGTATAATTTGTAAATAATAATTTTTTGTAAATAAATTAAGATTTATTTTTTAATTTAATGAGTTTTTTTAAGTTATGGTTAATTGACCTGTTCGTTTGCCAATTGATGTCCAGAGCTTTGGGTTGGATCCAAAAAAATAATATTAACACAACGCACCCAAATACCTTTCATTATAAAATAATATGTACTAACCCAATTAACTACGATTCACGCCCAAATAAATAAAATCAGGACAGGCAATACTACAATGATAAAAAAAAAATTGTTCCTCACAATGAGTAATTTCGTCGGTAGAAGTATTGCGTGTTTACTGTACGTTAAAAAACAAAGTAACACAAACAAATAAGCACACACACGCACACACATACACACACACACACACACACACACACATATATATATATATATATATGTATATACACACACACACACACACACATATATATATATATATATATATAAACAAACTTTATAACTCATATACTCAATATCATTTAGGCCTGCGGGCACAAAAAAAACTTTGAGAAGAGATAACTTTTAGAACGCCTCATTATATTCAGAGTTTCTTTCTTTAAAAGGATTTAAAAATATTACAAACATGCAATTTATTACGATAGCTTTTCCATAAAATTATCCTTATGCAGGCTGATTTTATGTCCAATCTAAAATTTATATCGTATTTTCAGCTTTCACGTTATTGGATTCCATGTATAAACTTTCTTCTTACTTCATGTATCAGAGGAAAGAAAGAGAAATTTTAAAGGATGAAAACCTCAAAGCTTCAAGGCGTATTTGAAGAAAATCGTAACCCTCTTTTTCTTTGTTAAACGGTGCCAACCGCATAACTGTGCTATTTGTTTTATAGGAAATTATGGTTACCAGAAAAATGTTCTAACTAATTAGACAACAAATAACTAGCAACCATCATTTTTCTTTAAGAGGTTTCGAAATTCTCAGATTCAGAACTAAAATGTAACGCTTACATAGGATTGCATCGTATTCTTTCATAACATGTATAGTTTCCCAATTTACTTCTAAATCTTTAGCGATTTACATACAAAACAATCAGATTATTTTCCTATTCTGATGTCAATTTTAAATAATTATTTTAGAGCAAAAAATACTTGTGAATTTATAGAGAGAAATAAAGGGCATTATACAGATTGTCCTCAATATTTTATAACCCACTCTGCAAATTAAATGAAGAAGGAACTAAATACACGAATAAGCATGTGATATGTCATATATTTCTTATGTTATTATGTTGAAAGTAGTACCTAGTTTCTAATGCTGATAAATGGGGAGAAGAAAAAGAGAGACAGACAAACTAATGCATATAAATTAGTATGCAACCACATTTTGAAGTTCGTGTCTTTATGTTATGGTAGACTTTTAGGCGTTCAATCTTAGCGTTCAATACCAGGAAATGTAGACTCGATTTCCAGCTCTTATAGATGTTTGTAGCTCTTGGATCATGCTTTAAATTATTGGTCCCGATCTAATTTATCCTAGTGATGTAGAAGTGGACCGTAGTGCTTATAACCAATCAACTATCACCGATTTCTGCAATAGACATTGGTGTTTGTATTCGTAGGGAATCGGCTTTAATCTGTATGGGTAAATCTATTTATCCGTGTGTAGCAAAATATGACCTTATCGTTTTCAAATAACGACACCAAACTACCATTTAGCCCAGCATTTAGCAGAAAAAAAGTGAAAACAAATGTAAAGCTTTAGAGAAAAGTTCAACAGCGCTTGCAAAGATAGGTCGATTGGTCACAAATATCAACATAACCTCTAAATTGAGGGTAATACCTTTATCCATTTAGGAATATAAAAATTTCATTGCAGAAAACTTTTCTCCCGGAGAGGACTATAAAAACTAATACCTTAATGAGAAAAGGGGCATTTCAGCTAATTTACAAGAAATTTAGTTAAAGAGGTAAATATTCGGTAGGATAAAAATTGGATGTTGTACTGTGAATTGAGAATTTAACAACTACATTCCCTTATTAAGCTATTACGAGGTACTTAAGTGGCCGTAAATTTACATGATGTTATTTTAATTTAGCTCAATAATACGTTATGAGCATCTTATCTTTAAATTCAATTAAACTTTTTTTGCCATTGATGTACTACATAATAGGAACTCATGGTTGAACAGAAGTAATTACTTTAAGATCGAAAATTAATACACAAGTCTTTATCATAGTTGTGTGAGTACGATAGTTATATATGTTCGTCATAAGTTAATTCGATAGTTGTCTTTTAAAAATTAGAAACGTACGTTATATTTATTTTGTTTAATGTCGTTATATAGTATTTACGCTGGTAAATTTATTAGTTATTGATTAACCAAAAATATGTCAGATAGAAGCGCTGAGTTACCTTTAATCATACTGGAAACGTTAGTGTGGAGCTATATATATATATATATATATATATATATATATATATATATATATAAATATATATATAATCAATCCGATGTAATTCACATATGTGTCCTTCGCTATACACTAGTTATGCACTTTTGCAAATAAACAGAATCTAATGCCTTTCCTCCGATGAAGTTTCAGAATTTTGTTTTGACAATTTCCTGCAAATCTCAAAAAAGTGTCACCCCCTCGTAATATACAAAAAAAAGTCCTCCGCATTTTATTTTCCCTGTGAAGCAAAATCATTCATAAAAATCTTTTCCTCTATTCAAAAAGTTTGATTTCATCTTTCCCTGAATAGTTTTTAATGATGTTGTATTTTCATTCGTTTTATAACTTTTACGCCTGACATTTATTCCTTTCATGAAAAGTCATGAATAAACATACAAAGTTCGGATATGAAAAGAAAGCGCGTATTTTGCGAAACATACACATTTATTACTTCAATATATATATAAAAAGTTTCTTTCTTCCTCGCCGTTCTTAGTTATTTGCGCGCGGGCAGCAGTTATTTACACTCGCTGAGGCACTTGGAGCTTTTTTAATAGATACACATGCTTTCAAATTATTTTGTGCTACAAAGGTTTGATCAAAACCGATTTTTATTCGATGTATATTTAAGAAAAAATTGTAAGTTATACATATTTGCTGGAACACAATGGGCTTTGTTATCCGATTTTTAAATTTTGTTACCTTAACATTAAAAACTTTTACAGAAGAAATTCATTCAAAACCATTTTATATTGGGAAATATAATGAAATATTCAAAAATAACGTTTCTAGATTGAAAATAGATTCACTTTATTGTACAAAATATATACTTTACTATAGAAAATATTTATAAGATTTTTTTTTTTTTTGCAACTATTGTAAAATTTTTTTTTGAAAGATATGAATTTTCTTATGTTATTTACTGAGAGATATATATTATGAAAGGTATATAAATTATTTTACTAAATTGAAGTATTTATAACAACTTAAAGAAATATTACTTCCCTTTAATTTAATATTATCTTTTTTAATATTACTTTCCCGAAAATTTTGCATATTATAAAAGATTAATAGCGACGAGTGAAATTTTTATTCATATAAAGGAAAATTTTTCTGAATATATATATACATTAATGATTGATGGGAATTGCTCATGGTTTAAAATCAAATATTTAAATAATAAACTGTGCATCATTACATATTTTTGTAAATTTAAGGTTTTAAAAAATTGAATAATCTAAATACCAATATGTAAATTTTTTTTCCTGCTTAAATTGAAGAATTTACTATATAACAGTTTCATGAAATTAGATATGTATGATATATTTGAAAATTTTTTGGGAGAAAAATGTTTATTTCTGGATTATAATTTATAATAACTCGGTTTAAAAGGTTAGAAGAAGATGCAATTTAGCTTTTACGAATCAACAATCTTCTTTCTGTGCTCTAGAATACAATGTTAGCTTTTCTATTACAGTATACCTTCAAATATTAAAATGTGCAACAAAAAAATATAAATATCTAACAATAGGTAAATATGATAAACAGCTTTATAGAGCTCTATCATTTCAAATTTCGTGCATTTTCAACAATGAATAATCGAAAAATTAGAAAAATGCAAATGCCAACAATAGGTTCTCTTAACTTAAAAAAGCGCTAATTAAATACGTTCAAATGTCTTAAATTAGTGTACCGAAATTTGTTTACGAATAAATAAACAACCACAGTTTAATATGTTAGAGCCATATAGAGTACCATCTTTTCATGGTACCATCTATAGAGTACAATATTGTGCATTTTCAACACTAAATAATATGCAAAATTGAAAAATATAAATGCATAACAATAATTTCGCCTGATTTAAAAATTGCATTAATTAAATATGGTTACAACTATTATATAGTCTATTGAAATATACTTAGGAATTGTTTTAAAGTACCATTTGAATACTATTTGCAAGTAACGTTCTAATTTATTTTACTGAAATTTTGTCGTTTCCTGAATTTTTCATATGCCATTTCCTTAAGGTGTCACAAAAGATTTCCAATGTTTCAAACTTAAAAAAACTATCACACACACACACACACACATATATATACATACATATATATATATATATATATATATATATATATATATATATATATATATATATATATATATTTATATGTGTGTGTGTGTGTGTATATATATATGTATTTATTATAATATACGATATATTTTTTAAGGGATAATCGGTAACACAGCTTTTCGGTGGAAATCACTAGTTAATAGTAGAAATAAATTTTCTATCTTTCTTTTACATTTATAAATTTTTGTCATGCATTTATTTTCCGATACAATGTATTAAAACAAAAGAAACATATATAAACATCTGTGGCTTTTGCTTGTCAACAAGATCCCAAGAACTTGTCCATAAATTTCTTTCGTTCTCTATTATTGTGGTTCAATAAAAAAATGCAATTAATCCCGTGTCCGACACACAAGCAACGTGAGCAAAAGCATTAATCATAATGAGTTTGAAAGAACTTTCATTGACATAAGATTAATGTTAAGTTCAAGAAACGGCACTAAACTTAATAACAGAATGCATTTGAAGTAATGTAGCTTGACAACATGTTCCACGTTATATCTCTGCTTGTTGACAAGCATTATCGACTTTACTAAGTTACCCTGCTTCTCGCTATCTTATTCATGCACGCAGAGTTTCAATGGCTAAGCTATATCTGACTGTAAAGGGGTCCAAAACAAATTAAATTTCTTCAGTCACTTCGGTATATTATTGACATATAAATATAATTTTTTTGTAAATAATTATATATATATATATATATATATATATATATATATATATATATATATATATATATATATATATATATATACATAATTTAAAAAATATATACACATACATAAAAATATAATTTTAATATAAATTTTATAGTTCTAATTATAATTTTTATTATTATTATAATGTACATATATATATATATATATATATATATATATATATATATATATATTTTTTTTTTTTTTTTGACTTCCAATATACGGTGGCAAAAGGGCATTTCCATATGCTGCGCAATGATGTTATATTTATTGTTTGATTTTATTTCCTTACCATAATTACGCTAGCTTATATTTATGATGTTATTGCTTAATAGCCATCATTTTGCGGCATTTATAGATGTTCCTACATTAAGAATCATGAAATTAATACTTTCTTTAAATACTTTTCTTCTATAATTAGGATGTGCATTTAATATTTAAATGATGTTATTTAGAGAACATATTTTTATTTCAAATACAAAGTCATACAACCTAATGCATCGCAGATTATATATATATATATATATAATATATATAATCAGCAAGTGAAATATGCGTAAATGAATGGTTTAATTTGTTTTGATAATTACTACAGTATTTTTTATCTTTTAATATATTTTTCATTTCTCCTTTTTTAGTAATTTTTATTGTGTTCTCCTTGGAATTCCATTTATCAATAAATCAAAATATTTTACTTATTATTGACGGTTGTAGATTAGTAAATGGTACATCCGCTTTCTGTATCCCTGTATTGACTTTTTAAGTATACAGGTAAGGATATTTAAATACTTTGATTTATACGGAAATCCTCATTCGTATATGCTAAAGTACATTTCTTTAATTGTGCGGTTTTAGGGCTCATATAAGACGTTTCGCAAGTTCATCCCTACTTTTTAAAAATACGAGCTTACTTATTTTCCCATAATATAGTTGAATATATATATATATATATATATATATATATATATATATATATATATATATATATATATATATATATATATATATATATATATATATATATATATATATATATATATATATATATATATATATATATATATATATACAGTGCCGTAACTAGGCAGGGGCAAAAAGGCTCCCGCTCAGGGCCTAATTGGAAGGGAGACCAAAAATTTTGTGTTTGTTGTATTATTTTCCTAAACCTAATTAATTAAGGGGCCCAAATAGCACTGTATATATATATATATATATATATATATATATATAGGTGAGAGAGTTTATATTTATTACCGAAATACTATCGTTAAATATTCCTTTAATTCTTGCTTTCTGAATATATTAAGCAATCCGTGAAAAACTTCTGGCCACGTACTATTTTGCGTTTTTACAAAGTAATGCTTATCAACTTGCCCGTCATCTAATTTTTTTTTACTTGTCACATGTAATTTTTTAACTATATTTACTAAATTTTTTGCTATAAAACTACCTTACTTTTAAAAATTATGAAATAAATCTTCTTCGAAACAAATGTCGCATTTCTCTGCATTTTTATTTTCATTTCTTAGTCTTCTTAATCAACAAAACTCAGCCACGAAATAAAAACTGTAGCAAATTATTATAGATCTTCTTTGACGACAGCCAATTACCCTTGAGACAACTTTGTTATCCGTACGCAGTGAAATCTTGTTTGTAAAACTGTAATCTCCTCAGACGTTACATGATTTAGAGAAAAAGGCTAGGGTTTAATCTAATCTTTTTCCTAAAATGTCGAGACATGAGTTCTACTTGTATCGTGTAAATGTACAGGTATAGAACTTTGAAGGTTACACAAGTCGTGTTTGTGAAACCAAGTAAAGAGTATATATTTAAGAGCAGTAGAACTAAAGCAATTATTTTAAAGGTTAAAAGGAAACAGACGCTTTTTAATTGACTTATACGCGTTTAAAAATGTATAAACCGGAGACTTCATTGCCACACATACAAGAAACCGAAGTAAAGTGGCTATAACAATACACACATGAAGCAAAACGCAGAAGTGACTGCATCCGTGTATCTGCTTCAAAGAGAAGTGTTCATTGTTTAATTTACAGTGATTAAAACTGCTGTACATAATAAGCAAGGTGACATGTTTCATATAAAGCAGAAGAAAAAACGGAAAATCACACCATATAATTAAACTATAGGGTGATTTATGCCAAAAGAAGCTCCGAATATTCTGTAATAAATCTCGCTAGGACGAAGCAATCTGAACTAAACAACCTACAATCTGTTCCTCAGTAGATGGCACATGGCATCATATGGTTCTCGGATGAAGCGTGGTTCCATTTGTCGGGTTATGCTAGCTCGCTAAACACCTCGGAAAATCCCTTTGTCACTCACCTAACACCGGTTATTAATAAAAAAAATGGTGTGTGGTGGGCGATGTCTCGGTTGCGGGTGAAAAAAGGTTGCAAAGAAAATCGGGAATCAAATTCCCCATTTTCATTGACATCGCCGTGAACACCTATGTGTACCTGGACATTTTTCAACAGTCCATGAATCAAATGGATGATCATGAGTTAACGGAAGGTTCCTTTCATTAAGATAGAACAAGTGTTACACATTGGCGAGAAACATGGCGGAAAATGAGTCTTTCTTCTTTCTTCTGCAACAGGATAATTTCAAAGGGACTTTGGGCCACCGCGGTCGCTAGATCTGACACCACAAGTCTTCTTCCTTTAGGAAAATTCTATCTCACCAAGCTTCGAACTCTGGAAGATTTGAAGGAAAATATCCAAAGTGAAATGGCTGCTATTAGCCCCCCCCCCTCCCGACATCCTTTCCAAATACGTTCAGGAACATGGAGCGTCACGTCGAAATGTGTTTGCAAGAAAACGGAGATCACTTCCTGCATTGTATGAATTGCAATCAATTACACATACGTCAAGGTATGTAGCGTACTTTTTGGGTTCAGATTGCTTCATCCCAACGAGAGTTATTGCATAATATTCGGGGCCTCTTTCAAGAAGACATTCTCATTGTGAAGTCGAAATGCAAATTATTATCACAAAATAGAAATTTATAATGCTTAAGTAATCCTGTTAGATGTTCATTTTAATTTTGGGTGGTTTTTAAAGACGCAGGAAAGAAACAGGTGATATACAGAAAATAATTTAAATCTCCTATGGTTTAAAATGTATGGCATTATAGAATATTGTGCGCAACAATCAGTGCATAAAAATTTAAATAATATAATTTTGTAAGGGATTTCGTGCACATTTGATAACAATAGAAAAACACTTTCTACAATAGAGTTTCATACAAATTATCACCTTTACGACATTTAAAATAATATCTATTATAGCGTAAGGTTCTCTATAACTATGTTAGGTAGGAAAATACATAGTTAAGACAGATTGGGGGGGGGGGGGCTTGATGGTCAAGAAAATGAAGACAGACATATATAGAGAAATGCTTTTGTATGTAAGTGTATATATGTTACTTCTTTGATAAAGGCATTTAAAACTGTTTTTCGTTTTAATATTCGCTACAGTGTGAATCTATTATTAGATTATAGATATATCTCTACTGGTGAAAAGAAGTACTTTTCACTTTGTATATAACTTTTTTTAACTGCTTCATTTGGGAAATAATTATAGTGATATATATATATATATATATATATATATATGAAATAAATATATGTATATATATATATATATATATATATATATATATATATATATATATATATATATATATATATGAAATAAATTTCAAACCTTTTCGCAATTAACCCGTGTATCCGAATTCTTTCATCTTATCGCAACAGAACACCGCCCCTCATTTCTGATTTTGACCTATATCCAACCAAAGTAATCTAGTAGTTTTTCCCCTAAAGCCACGTGCTTCCAAAACTTATGTAACGAAGAACCTCTACGACATTCGAAATTTCACCCCATATGACGCGATATAATCAGGTGATGAGTTTTAACCAATTAGAAGTTTAATAGATCCTCACTCGGGCGAGAGATTTCGCGCCTCTGTCGTTTTTGTATGTCTGCTCCCAACGAGGAATCATGTCCCAACGAGGAATCATGTTGGGAGGAATCCCAACGAGGAATCATGCGGGCGGGGCCCCGTCCCCGCTAGTGCCGCGCGATGTACCTTTTACGTCCTGCTCTAAGTCGCAGCGTTGCACTGTCGGGAATTTTCCCGAAAAAAGTGATCTGTAAAAATGTCTGACGTATGGATGTCCAGCGAGGAACTATCTTGCAAATAAAAACTTTAAGGAATATAGCTGAGTCTTCCGTCATTCTGGAACTGTTCATTCCTCTCCAGCGTTCCTGCATCCTTATGCCTCGCCACTCGCTACGACTTGTGACTACTCCCCGGTTATATGACTACAAGGTTGCCAAGCTTTCATTATTATTTCACACACACACACACACACATATATATATATATATATATATCAAGTATTATTTCTGAAAAATGATTTTCCATCACCAACAAAGATAATATGGAAAAAGTAAATAAAATTAAATGTCTTTTTTTTTACAAATTGTATCTTGGATTTGCATATATCATAGTGTAAAACCCCTTTTGTTATGTACTTGAATGATTTTTGATTTTGAAATGAAAGACAGTTGTTTAGCGACAAATATTGACAAAGGCCTTTGATGTTATTCGGGTACTGGTTTAGTCAGCAAAGAAGAATTAAAAATTTTATGTATCAGTTTCACACGACTTATGTGATACTGATAAATTTGTGAGTCATAAAATAAGTTTTATCCTCATTTCTGCTCATTTTTAAGTATTAAAATATATTGGTAAGCTTGACTGAGATTAATTCTTAAGTAAAGTAGTGTACGCAAAACAGCTTGGTAAATGACTGTTTATGTTATGCATTAAATGCCCTTTAAACTATGCAAAGCATACCTTAAAGTTCTCCAGTATTTCGAAGTTGTGTCTCTAAGTTAAGTCACTTTTTTATAGCGTATATATTAAGTTACAGTTTATTATGTTTTTAAAAGCAGTGTAACAAAACATTTTCAAAGAAGTTTCTGTGCCCTAACAGGCTAAATTTCGTGTAAAATAACCAGCAAAATAGAGTGATAGAATTTTGCACTAATTCATCTTTATTTTCATCAATCATTTAATAAATACTTAAGTATTCATAAGCAGTACAACATATCGAAGAAGATTCAGTGAAAAATTATAAAAAAAAGTATGATTAATCCTTTTGTCCTGAAATTTTTAATTTTCATTCATTTATCAAAGTTATAAAGATTATAAAGGTTTTTAATAGCATATTAATTCTACTTATAGTTAGTTATAGCAAATGTTTCCCTACATTTTTTTTTTTTTTTTACATTACAAGTTTAATTTTCTATGCCCAGGGTAAGAAGCAAAAATCTGAAAATATTATAAAAGTGTTCGAGGGATGTGTTTGCAAAATATTGACTCAGGACTTCAAAATTTGACAGAAGTTTTCACTCGGACAAGTTTAATCTTTCCCGTTTAATATTCCAAACTACAATTCCAAGCTTTGGTGAATAATATGATCTCGCCCTATTTTCTCCACTTTGTTATTTATGCACGCTTTTTATAGCTCGTCTGAATAACAAAAAAAAATACATTCTATTTTTCCAAATTCGATAATTAATATTATTTATGTGATATTAATCAAGTCAGAAAACTCTGAAAGAGTCGTAACTAATGGGTCATAACTGGGTATGATGGGTCATAAACAAAGGTTTTAACTGTAATTAGCTTAGAAAGTTCTAAAACAGCCATAATTATTTTAGATGAAACTGCTAATACAAAAAGTTAAAAACCTGAATTTAGAGATAAATTATGTGCGACATATTCTCCTATAGCCCTTATAAATATGCTGCAAAATATTCCCCCAGCTTTGTGTAGTTATATATATCATGATGAAATTCAAACTTGAAATACAGAGTACACTTGAGTTAAAAAGAAAATATTAATATATTTTAGCTATCAATGGATTTTAAACTAATTTTAATTCTTCAAATCTGGAATATTTATAATTTTTGCTTAACCTTTATATAGAAAAGAAATTAATTATATTATCCATGTCTCTTTAAATTAAATAAATTAGATTTTTTGTGCATTATGTTTTAATATGAATGTAATAATGTCTTTCAAAGAAATATATAAAAAAATTTTTATACATTCCGTCTTAATACTAATCTAATAGTTTGGCATAAGAACGAAATAGCTTAAAATTTCATCACTACATATTTTTTTCATTAACAGAGAGAACTCAACATAAATCGTAAAAATACCACTCTAAAGACCAAAAAAAATATATTCTTATACAATATTATATTAATAAGGTGAAGGAATTATAACTATTTTCCCATGATAAACATTTTGCGATATGATAAAATTGTAGTTTTGAGAATTCTTATGAAAATTTTACTAATCTCTATTTTATATTAGATTTTATAATATATTTAATCAAAAACATAGTTTTCGACATCAGTTAAATTAAAATAAATTTAATTATGAAAATTAAAATAACTCACACACACAGACAAAATTATTGTGTTCAAAATTATTTAAAAGGAAACAAAGGGAGTTCAATAACCTGTTTGGGGCTATCTTTATGGTAATAGTTCTAACATCTAAAAAATATTGATTTCTGACCGAAGGGTGGTTTACCAAAGTTGGTTTGTTATGTAAATTTAAAATAATAAACAATAATAAAATATTTTTTTAAAATTCTATAAACTCTTTTTATCGTAATATATTAAACTCGAAGATAAACTAAATATGATACCAACATCTAAAATAAGAGAAAAAAAATTCTTCAAACGAGAAGGAGGAAATCTCTCTTCACTGTCTATGATTAAATTTTAATTAATTGTATGACTTAAGTATATGTCTAACTGTAAGAAATTGGGGGATTATTGTGACATGTTATTAGATACGAATCTTGCAATATGATTTACGAACATTTCTTGCAGGAGAAATGTCGAGAAATGTTTCCATACCCATTACGAAGTTTCTAAAAGACACTTCTAGAAAACAAGAAACGGTGCATAAAACATATTAGGAGCTTCAAAAGATTAATTAAATGCTGTTGACGGAACACTGCTCTCTACAATTCAAGTGTCGTTTCATGATGATCTGTTAATGGGAGACAATCTAAGCAGGGACACTCGGTTATCATTGGTTCTCAAGACGTTTTATCTTTGACGTCCATCTGCTGGAATAAGCATTTTGATAGTTTTATATCCCGACAATACTTGCATAATTTCTGACCGGTATCGCATAATTCTTAACAATGAATCATACTTTCCTCTTAGACAACCATCCGAGTTTGGAGGATGACGGGAGAATAGCTTTTGTTTCAGAGAATTTCCGAAGGAAAAAAGTTGGAAGTGTGAATGCGTATAACACGAAATATTTTTTGACATCTTTAAATGAAGGTTTGAGCTTTTAACAGACACGAATGATGTTTTATTTTATGTACAGTTTGTCTCCCATATTCGAGTTTGGAGGATAGTGGGCGAATAGCTTTTGCATAAGAGAATTTCTGAATGAATATCACTGTAAAAAAAAGGTTTGATGATTGAAAACGTATAATAGGAAATAATTTTTGACATCTTTAAATGATGATATGGCCTCTATCAAAGACGAACAATACTTTGTTTGAGGCACTTGCCCCTTAAGCAAATTCAGTATTTGAGCTGTACAACGCTACTATTCCCAGGTTACAATCTGTAAGTTATGATCTGCGAGATTGTCTTCGCGCAGCTACTGCTATTTTCAGGTTTTCTCTATCCCTATATGTTTATCCAGTTGTGCTTATGAAATAGCAGATGGATGTCATCAAGTAATATAAAAAAACAATCTGCACAGCTGCTAAAATATTGGTAGAAATGCCCCAAGAACACATCGACGATATTTCAAATGACGGTACGTAGCAAAAGCTGATTTCATAAATGAAATAAATAACATTAATAAAATAATTTAATTTATCGTTAATACTTAGTAAAACACATAGTTTTCTCAGTTTACTGGTTTTGATATTTTTTATTGATCACTCTCTTATTCTACAGAAAAATCATAGAAAAAATAATTAAGTAAATTTCAGATTTTTAAGATTTAATATATTTTTTACTTTATACTTTTAAGTTTATTTCCTAAGTAATATCCCATACGAGAGAAATTATTTTCAAATGTGATTTTTATTTCGTTATTCGTTGGAATGATGCCAGGAACGGTTTTTCTAAAAGAAATATTTCATTGTCCTGTTTTTATAATTAAATAAGTTCAAATTAATTACATTTTACAATTTCACACGAATAACCAAATAATTTTAGTAATTATATATGTCCAGCATTTATGATATCAGAAATAACTTTTATATAATCCTTAAAAGTCTTGATTTCTTAATATTTAATTGAATTTTCAATCTTGCCAAGTTTTCCGGACTATGATTAATAAATATAAAATCTGAGAACGCTGCACTTAATCGCACTATACCTGTGACTTATATTAATCCTCTGGTGCGAGTATCACTAGATATTGCTTTATCGAGCTAACTAAGACGGTGAACGCAGGAGCAAATAATTAAGGATTTGCACAGTGCGACAAATTTATGAGAGTCGCTTTGCACACTTTCCCTTTTAGGAGATACAATTCCCCTAAAGAATCATGCGTGCGTGAATACGATAGCGAAGAGGGAGGCAGTTAAGAAAATCCGATAATTCTTAGCAACAGTCAACAATTCAGTCATTAAATGCGCTTGTGATCTGAATTGTTCCTAAACAGATTGAATTACGATGTTTAGCGTTTAGTTGTTATCATTCCTTTTCTAATGTCGCTATGATTAATGACTAGCCGGCTGCAAACTGCTATATCTGAATGAATAAGTTTGAAAGGAAGTTTTTGCCCCGTATAGACCACTGCGATATTATAACTTAGAAAGGCCGACGTACATATATAATGCTAATAATAAAGAAATTAATTTATGAATAAATATATATATATATATATATATATATATATATATATATATATATATATATATATATAATATATGAGGTGATTAGATACTGCATTTTTTAAAAGTTTGAAAAAAAATTACAGAAAATTACCTTTTATGAAACCACATAATTAGGACTTTTAATAAAATTATTTCTTGTTATCAAAGCATTATTAATGGAATATTTATCACAATCGTAATTCAGTTTCGATGCAATTACAAAGTTATATGGCAAAGGTTCTCCGAGTGAACTCTGTCTTCATGGAATTTTTTAAGCTGTCCGCTATAGCTGATTCGGTCGTCTTATATATAGTGTGGCTTCAACTAACACAGATTTTCTTCTTAAATATTACAGAATATTTGAAATGAGATGATGCTGTAAGAAATTATAGTAAAAAGACGGGATTCCCAGAAATCATTTCAGATTCTTTTGGTTTTGATCTTGGCTCAGAGTTTCTGCAGTCATGAATTTCGTCTCCTGGCAAGCGTTTTTCGCAGGGGATTTCGACCAAGGAAAGATTAGCGATGCATTAGGTAATAAATCGATATAGTAATAATAGCGTAAGAGAACCATTGTCGGAAAGTTAAAATTAATGTAAATATAAACAATTATACGTACGACAAACAACCTATGCATTTGGAGTAAAATATGAACATTTTGTGCCATGGCCGCCAAAAGAAAGTTGAGGATGATATTATGGGTGATATTCAATCATATTACTGGTTATGCTCTGAATTGGTCCTGAAGTCATGAATTAAATTTGTGCTCCTTGAAAGTAGACATTAAACTGCATTCACAGGTGTATTTAATAGATCGCTTGAAATCCAGCGCCAGGTAAAACCAGATCTAAGAATACTTATTTTAAACAAAGGAATTGCAGACTAAGAGTTCACCGTAATTTATCTTAAGGCTGTTACTCTCTCTGTTGGAGGAATTAACCTTTAAAATGATTTTGAAAATGATTTCCGCCAAAGTCAACGTTTATTCTTCACATAAAATTATCGTGTAATCAAGTGTAAACTCCTGATTTGTTTCGCGATAGCTTATATTTGTCAGTAATAGCAGTGGTACTGTAAAATCTGAAAAAGAAAAGTGTTAATGTCCATGACTTCGAGTCCTGGTTTCAAAAACAATATAAAAGTTTTCCATCTATAGAAACACTCAAGTTATCTTATATATGTTTTCAGATTTAACACGATGTCAGTATTTACACGATGCTGTAATTTTTCCTATAAAATTGTCAGAATAACAGTAATATTTATTTCATGTTTTGACTTTATTCTAGACATTTTCCAGCCATAAAGTTCACCTATCCAGTTCCTTTTCACCTCGTGAAAGTTAGAATAACGTTCAAGCCGCTGAAGTAAGCTAGTACCTTTTACATATCAAAGTCGGGGTGACTAGAATGATGTCATCAGCTCCAATCCAAGTAAAATGTGAAATTGCAAATTGGGAAATATAAATAAATGGTACAATGTCTCAAACAATAGAAGTGAAGTTCTGAGGTATGTTGTTTTGAGATCTTTCCAATAACAAAAGGATGCAAATAGGATGGTGATCGAACAAAAGACTAAATATTTCAAACACTGACTATACATCGTGAAGTTCAATAGCAAAATAATTAAGTATGGGAAGCATTTCAGAATATAACAATAGATATATTCAGAAAATAGCGTTTTGCATTGAGTAAGGGAAAAATAAAGCAGACTTCAGTATAAAATCTGAAGGATATTTTACATTTTGAATAACGATGAAAATGTTACTCTAATGAAGATAATTTATTCAAATACCCTGTTTGTGATTCGCTGTCAATATATGCAGCATAATTATGTTGATCAGTTTTACATGTCTTCTAAATCAAAAGGAATTTACTGTATCTATTCTAACAATCGAAAGATTGGCTATTGTGTCATAGAAATCAAACAATGTTTCGAGGACAAAAAATCCCAATACTGATGAGTTAGAATTCCTTTTCGAGTATAGCTTGTTTGTACAGTTTCACGTAGTTGATATAAATAGCTGACAGAATTGCTTGATGATGTAACCTAAATTTTTGAAAATTTGTGACTCCTTCGAGAAAGTTTTGGATTCCAAAGATTTACTTGCTTACAAAGAAAATATCTGAAAACCTTTTATTTTCGTTTTAAAAGGCTAAAACTCGAAAAACTATATTTCAGTCAATAATAAGCGAAAATAAAGTCAAAAATGTACATTAATATTTTGTTGGACAGAATAGAAAAATATAAATAAATAAATAGGTTCCAATAAAGGATTGCGATTAGACTTCTTTCAAAATACAGCGACCGGATTTCTTCTTAAATAAGAAACGAAAGCTCAAAATATTTTGTATTAGTTTATCTCATATCAAATAGTTATTTTTACAAGCACCAGTTTCTCTTCCCGTTTCATGCATTCCATGAAATATTTGAATTGTATGTGTTTGTTACGCTCACGCAGGTTTCAAATTTTTTTCTTACATTAAACAAAGCGCAATTTTTTTTCTTCTCGAAAAATATACTAAAATATTCCTAAACAGTTCCTATCAAGATATCGTAGAGTGATAAAGATTTTAAATATGCGAAAACAAAACTGGTCATTCAGAGTTCAGAAAAAGTTGCCTTTGAATATTTACACAAACTAAAGATAAATTTGATGCTTTTCAGTGGAAAGATCCTAAAAAAACATAAAACACAAATATTTGTTTATGAAAGGGAAATTACTTACTTTAAAGAAACAACTGATGTGCTAAGTGGTTATTTATAGTTGTGTTTACATTTGGCTTCTTCATCTGTTCTATACATAAATCGAAGAAATTTTTAAAAAAATCAAAATCAATGATTCCAAGATATTGTAATGAAATTAATATCTTATTATTTCTATATACACATTTATATGAAACCCTTTGGAGTATTTATTTCATAGATTTCATAGATCATAGGCTTCATGTTATTTACCCAACCTCCTTTTTACATCCAACGAGTGCAGTTCGTTAAAAAAATAAATATATCAAACTAGACAGAAACAAAAGAATTCTGAGGGTTTTGAAGGACTGTCATTGTAAAGAACTCTATTTCAAAACTCTGGAATTGTATTCAGTATTTAGAAATGTCGGCTTAGAATTTCAGAAACACGACTTTGATACTCGGTCTTGGCAATCAAGCTGTTTCATATATAAAAGTCACAAAGCATGTTTTTATTTCGTGAAATCCTGCATATCTATTTTCCATTCAGAATCCTCAACATTTAACTTCTATGGATTCATTTACTTCAATTTCGTAATTCAATTCACAATCATATAGAGAATTCAATTGTTACACAAACTGTAAATAAACAAATTTGTCAGTGATATAAAATGTAAATCAGTTAATGAAATCTGATATCAGACATATATTTAATTTTGTTTAAGGTGTGCATAGTTATTTTGTTGATATATTATTTCCTTTTTACCTTACTGCATGTAAATAAATCAAATATTCTCTATTTGTCCACTTATTCTGTTATATAATTAATAATGCGCGTTGCAATTGAGTTCATAGTGTCTTGTGAATCAGAGGAACAAGCGAGCACATTGAATTTGAAATTACAATGAAATTTTTTCCGTAAGATTTGTGAATTAAAGGTATAAATTTCAGTATATTTTATATATATATATATATATATATATATATATATATTACATTACACTTTACGTTTTATATATATATACTTACATTTAAATGGTTCACATACATAAAAGGAAACTGAGAAAATTAAAGCAGTTTTATCTTCGGTATAATTCTAGAAATGTAAATTATATATGCTAAAATAATATTTCTGAGAGTGAAAAGTTTAAGAGAAGTTATATTTGCATCCTGACCGATACGTAAGGGATTAGTGAATAGATATAACTGTGAAATTATAAGTAATAGACAGGCATAGTATTTTCCCAAACCCCCAACTTCTTTTACACATTCGAGGTGTAGATAAAATTTTAACTTGCGGTTTAGTATTTTCCCTCTTTGCTCTCTATTAGTCACCTAAGTGAATTTTTCGTAGCATTTTAACCGTAACTGTAATCAAATCTTGCGATGCAGTGGGACTGAAATAAAAATTGTTTTAAAGGATCTGATACTAAGCCAATACAATTACTTTGGCAGACGTTCTTCTTTGTTTAAAGTACAAAGTTTTTGTGTTACACTGTCCAAGCGTTTTCCGCTCAATTCTCGATTGCTTGTAACCAATTAAAGAATAAAAGGACTTCAGTTGAAAGACTTTTGCTATCGGTTTCACTGTCATCTCAAGAGAATTGGTCACACGCCCGCTTTATCCTTTTCGAAAAATTAAATACTCGCATCTAGGTTAGAAAATTATCAGCTAGAAGAAAAAAATAAATTGTAATTTGTTGTTAAATTTACATGTATAATTTTATAGGGCTAGCTTTCAAGCATGAATAATTTAATATATTTAAATTAAGCACTATATTAATTTATGTCTTGTTTGTATGAAAAAAATAGATAACGTTTAAATTGTATCCATTTATGAAATCAGCATTTTTTTCAAATATAATATAAAAGTAATATTAAGCTTTCATGTTGATTCAGGAATTTTTGATTATACGCTATTTTTTTTTCCAACTTGCCCTGTAATTTCTCCTAAAGACAATTGAACCATATACCTCATAAATTCCTTGTCTACTTTATAATATAATCTCCATATATGTGAGTCAGACCTGTTCGCTATGATGGGAGAGCCCGGGAATGTCCATGGATTCTTACCCAGGATTCGAACCCGAAACAACACCGTTGAAGCCTAAGACGCTAAATGCTATACAATGTGGCCAACATGATTGTACTTCATTGGAATATCGAGTTTTTGTCATTGACACTAGAAAGACGGGAATTTTTTTCTTACTAAAAATATTGAATGCCGTCATTCTGACGGCTGGAAATAAAATCAATAATATAAAATATTTAATATTTTTTTTGTTTTAAATGGTTAAATACTTTAAATTTTTAACTATTTCATACCAATCTCTATATATAAAATAGTTCCGTAACTGACTCACTGATTGACATACAACGCACAGACCAAACTGCTGGACCTGAAGGGATGAAATTTTGCATGGCGATTCTTCTGATAGTGTAGGGGTGCACTAAGAAAGATTTTTGAAAAATTCTTCTTAGATTTTTTAAAAATTAAATTTTCAAGCTGTTTTAGTAACTTTCTTTTGAATTTACATTAAAAATAATAATGTGAGGATTATAAAATTTATATCACGATAAAGACCATAAAAATTTCTTTAAAATGAAATCTTTTTCGAATCTTTAACTCCATTTTCTGATTTTTGGGGAATTTTTAAATATTAAATTTTATAATTTAATTTATTAAATGCTGATCACATGATTTCTTTTTCTGGTACTTTAAATACATTTATCGTCACGTCCATAAAAATGAAATAGACAAAAAAAATATGTTTTTCTTTGCTAATGCGGCAGACGATTGGACATTATCCAAAAAAATATTAAAATACAGTAAAAGATATGCTCTTCAAACTGTTCTATATTAACTGTACTTTATACTTTAGTATGTCCTATTAGATTTAATTTGAATATTTTCTTCTACATTATTTTGTCTATAAAAATATCCCTTATGATTTTTTTATAAATATATTCTTTTGTTTTTTTTCTTACATCTATTGTATACATTGATCGTCGTATTTATTATATATATATATATATATATTTTTTTGTTTTTGGCATTAATTGCATACATTTACCGTTGTATTTAATTTGAATGCACTCCGTAGCGAAGTGCGGATTTTCAACCAGTATATAATAAATCAGTATACATTTACTTATATTTTTATGCCGGTTTGCTGAGCTGACAATCTGGTATGGTTATCCGTAAAAATATATGCATGGTTTGTGCAGTCCCTATTTTTCAAAACTAATATTTCTGATAAGCCAATATTTTTGTTATTTGCAAATGGTTGTAGATACGAAAAGTCACTAACATTTTCCGGTATTATTTTAAAGATTTCTTCCTGTTTTCTATATTGCCGTCAAATCAAAGGTTTTCAGTCTTAGTAGGTTTACAACACATTTTCTCCCCCTCTTTTATATCGGATATGATTTTGTAAATGTGTGTGCATATTTCGCGTAAAATTAGAAAAAGTCATAAAATTTTAGAAGTCTGAGGACATAAATATAGACATAGCACACAATATTATGTCCGAAACCGTCAAAATATCGGCAGCTATCTTTCTAGTGTTAAGCGTGTAAGGTCTACCTAATGATCGATTAACAATAATCGATCATTGTATTTGCATAAATCCAAAGAAGCTACAAAAAATTGAAAATTCAGCATAGACCATTACTATAAATACCGCGTAGCCAGATTGCTGGGGAGACTGGTTTGTTTGGAGCTGTTTATGCGAGTTGCCTTCAGTGGCTCACAGCTAGATCGCTTCTAAGCCTAAGCAAGTTTTTGTCACTCTAGCATAAAGAGGTTGTTGTGTTAGTAATAATGGATTACCGTGCAGTATCACTGGTCTGACTTTATATATATTGTGAGTACTTGAACTTCATTTCCTTGTATAGTGTTTATAACATTTTGTACCAGTCTTTACACACTATTGTTTTTACATTGCATGTTATATGTGTTAAGGGAATAATAAACTTTGTTATTGATCTTGTGCAAAAAGTGTCATTTGTACTTTATTAGAGGGTTACTTCGATATACATATATCCTAAAAAGGGTAAGTTACATATCTCTATAAGCACATTGGCACTTTTTTTTCTCAAATCTTAAATTTATATTAATTCATGGAAAAAAAAATTAAAACTTCTTTTATGTGAATTTTGCTCCTAAAATTGTCTTCTAATGTGATTAAATTTTTTTACTGTATTTCAAATTCAGAAATGATTAATGAAATAACCAAGTAAGCTATTCAGTTATTACTCTCTATATTTAGCCATCTCAAACAATCATTTGAAAACTGCAGAGCATGTGCATCTATTTAAATTTTAAATGGTGCCAGAGAATTATAATCTATTTGTGCAACATAACAATGCATTTTCCTTAAGTCAAAATATTAAGTACAAGTCGTTAAGGAGTGAGCAAGATAAGCAAGTTAATTCATTAGCAGAAATATTTTACCCCCGTCAAAACTGGTTAATTCTATAAGAAATTTAACAGATATTTAATCTCCGACAAAACCACTCCTGCAAACATTAATTAATCACTGATAGACGTAACTTAAATCTCTCTCTCGTTAACCCAAACAAATCAATAAAAATCTTATTTTAAGTTAACATTAACAGCTTCATTAATCACCAGGGAAATAAAACGAGAATAGAAACTGATGATTAATTCTGTAATCTTAGAACAAGACCTATTCTCATTCTAGCACAAAGCAAATATCTAGAAACGTTGATGGTTTATAGTATCACTGATTGCTGGAGACAGTTATTGGACCAGCTTAATTGCCTATCCCATTCTTATCTCATTTACGCACGCATGGACTGAATGGCTTGGTGTTTCGCGAACTGCAATAAGAAACTTGCAAACTGCAAATCCTTAAAGTTCAAGCAAAAATGGCATTAGGGATGCTGTATTTTGCATTACAGTTTAGAAATACTGACTGTATCTATAACTGGGTGTCTCGGGTATTTAAATTTTTTCCTTGTGTTATTATATGTGATGTAATTGTATTAATCTTTAAAAAATGGTGCTTTGCTAATGTAGGATTAAAATTATGCTCTCTTAATACCTCTCTTTTTTACAATATACACGTATAAACAAAATTCTGTGTATACATATACACACATAAAAAGTCTCCCTCTCTCTCCATATATATATATATATATATATATATATATATATATATATCTACATATATATATATATATATATATATATATATATATATATATATATATATATATATATAGAGAGAGAGAGAGAGAGAGATAGATAGATAGATAGATAGATAGATACATCATCCTCTACATAGGTCAGAGAGTTTGTCCCGTAAATAGCGTATAACCTCTCTCTAGATATATTGAATTACAGTTACTTTGATGATAAAACTGATGACATATAGTTTTGGGAAGAGATATATATATGAATAATTTCGTGCCAGACGAAAAAGAAACAAAAATTAATTATAATAATAAATTAATTATAACTAATTGAAATACAATAAACGCTAAATCTGCAAATTATGTTTAAAAAAATGTTAGTGTAAGGTAAGAATTTACAATAAGTCTGCGATGTCCAAAGATGAGAATTTTTGGACTTGCATACATTTTTTGTTACTGATATAATGATAATGCCTTTGCGTAAAACTGTAAGAGTTTTATCTTAGTCGGCAGCCATCGCTTCTTCAGCCTTAAGCAAACTTTAGTAAAAGACTTCATGTCAGACATAAAAGCGACTGATGTTTTATGCTTGGAGTAAAAGAAAGCTAGTATGTTATTCGATACATCGCTGAGAGAAAGCATCATTATAAATGCGTTTCCGGAGAGGACACCTGAGAAAAGCATACGAAATTTTAATAAGCTTACAAAAACTTCGAACTTTACCCATTCCAATTAAAAATTTGCATAATGATTGAGGAACAATTTAGATATACGGCTATTTGTGAATGACTATCAGTATAATTTTCGCCGGAAATGGAAGTGGGAAATAATGTTTTGCGCAGCAGGCATCGAGGAACTTCTTAAGTACAGTATTTCGGGGTTGAAAGTGGTCCAATTCCTTTTTTAGGCACATCTAGTGCCGTACTGTCTAGTCCATAGGCTGACATACATATCGTTGCTAACTTGACGTAAGCCAACTTGACGAATATAACTGCTTATTTTAGGATTTAACCCTCAGGTGTTCCTTCTAGCAGGTTGTTGCCGCTAGAAGCGGTCACAAGCCCTGGTATGTCCATGTCCATGATATTCCTGAGTGGCCTAGAGGTAAATCTGTTGCAATGCTCCGGCTTTTTTCTGGCAATGATTGTCTTCGCAAGCACCTCCACAGAATTAACTTGGCTCCCGACATACTTTGTCTCCTGTGGGATAACCAGGAAGAAATGGACATGCCTCACCTTGCTTCTTGTGCTGCTCTACCTTCCGTCTCTTTATGGGAGCGCTATCTATCTTGTTCTTGTATTTTTGTCTTTTTGATATCTGTTGTCCTGTAATTCTTGCCATTGGAAATAAAAAAAAAAGATTTTATGCACTTTGGAGCAGAACGAATAGCGAAGAAATGCTGTTAACAGAGACTACTGTCCGTTAACTTTTAGCTTACGGGGTCCATTTTTCCGATTCCCTCTTTAGAACGGGAAATTTCATACCCCCTTTGTAAGAACCGCCATTAAGGGAGTTATATATATATATATATATATATGTGTGTGTGTGTGTGTGTGTATGTATATATATATATATATAGTCATTCTTGGGCCCATATTCTTGGGATGCATGCTATCCCACCCCATAAGGAAAAGGTTAAACATGTAAATGAAAAACGGACCGTTATCAGACTTTGAGCCACAAAATCCACTTTCATAAAATCTATTCATTTCAAATTTGCAACAAACAAAGTTTTTTTTCATTTACTTTGGGTATTTGAGTTAAAAAATGATCATATAATGTATCTTTTCAGATTAAAATTCCTATATGCAAATAACTGTCTCTTAATACAGATATCTGGAAATTTTTCGAAAAACTTGGCACCATTATATTTTATATTATACAATCTGAAATTGGTGAAAATTGATAAAATGTAAAAGTTTTATCTCGGATGTCAGTATTATGTACTCTACTATCATGAAACTTAGCTATGAAAGACAAAAGCTTGTTTTATAACGGATATTTCCGGAAAAAAAGGGCTTGACGATTTTATCGACTAAGATCCTATATTTGTAAATATCTGTTACATAGTTAGAATTTTAAAATATTTGAATTTGAAGAGAAAAAAGGCATGGAATAAAATGAAAATAATCTATTTTACACCTTTTTTTATTTTGTATGAGTTATTTTCAACAAGAATAATTATGGATAAATAGATAGATAGACAGCTATAGATAGATAGTTAGACAACTATAGATAAGTAAATAGATAGATAGATAGATAGATAGATAGATAAGTAGGTAGATAGATAGATAGACAGATAGATATATACATATAGACAAAATATATTTTAATAGCTATATAGACATACACATTGACAGACAAATAGATAGATGGATAGACAGAAAGTGAGAGAGAGAGAGGATTACAAAATTATTTTATATTTTTTAATTTATTAGCTTTACACTGATTTTTTAAAAGAATATCTTTATTTTTTGCGATGTATTACAATAAAAAGAACATTTTCATATTATGAAATGAAAAGTTTAATATTTTAAAATGTGAGCCATTTTTAGTTATAAATCTTTTTGTATATGTTTAAGTCTCGTATACTAAAACATTAACTTTCTTTTCTATTGTTCTTTTGATCCAAATTGCTTAAAAAAAAAGATGTGTCAGTCTGATAAATGAGCCATATTTATTACATCTGGGCTGTAAAAAATATTTTTTTTTTCTCTCACAAACTCTGATCAGTTTTTAAGGCGACTTTTTTTTGTTATTAATAGGTGCTGATACTTTAATAGTTTTTGTACGCAATATTTCATGTGTTCCATAATTTGAGTTTCAAAGTCCCATTTCCGCCATACGAACCAAATATTGGATAAAAACCATTAATCATTTATACTCGCATTAAATTCCTGAAATCTGCCTGATAACGGAAACAGTATTAAAAGCGTATTCATATTCAGCCTCCATAATTGATTTTTCACGTACTGAGAAACGGCGTTGAATTCATCGAGGCTATTTTTATAATGTCAAGTAAAAATGTTAATCACGTGAATAATACTTTGCCATTTACATTGTTTTGCGCTTGTTTTGAGGTAACATGCAATCCTTTCAATATTCTATTTCCTTTTTCATTCTTTCCAAGTATAAACTGTGTTTTTAGATCTTTGTATCATTGTAAATTGCCTTGAAAAATATTTAGGATGATAAACAGATTCAAATGATTTTGTAAATAACTCAAATATTGGATAATTTTAAATTAATAATGAAGCATAAAAGCATTTTTGATACCTAAAAAACATAACACAACATCCGCTTGCAAGCGTTGTCTAAAAGGCTCTGTGAAAAAGCATACGCTGTGAAAAGCGTTGATTTTTTTTGTTTTGATAATGACGAAGCTCTGATACTTATACTATATACAGACTAGGTAATTGTTTATATAATCTTAAACTGTCATTTTTTATTTAAATAATTATCGCTACTTCATCCTTTTCTAATATAAAATGTGACTTTAGATCTTTGTTTTATTCTAAATTCTACTAAGAATATTTTAGGTTGATGAAAAGAATTGAACTTTTTGATAAATTAAGGGAACGGTGGACAATAAATTTACTTTTTTTTATTTCTCATCAAAGAGATACGAAATTTTGTACATATACACATTTCACTATAAATAAATAGAATACCTTAAAAATTTTTTCCAATATCATTATAATTTTAAGATTTTTTTAAAAATTTGAAATTTATAAACAAAATTTTAAAATGCTCCTTGCTACTTAATTTTTGAGATATTTCCTCGATTTTACATTTTAATCTCTTTAAACTGTATAACAAACAAATCTGGGCATCAATTATTTAATCCCTTGAATAGTTAATTTTTGAGAGATTTTTTTCTGAATTCCATCCCTATTTTCATCAAAATTTTGCCTTTTGAAAAGTTATAAATCAAATTTAATTACCTTGATGAAGTCGAATTGTAAAATGCATATCCAGTTTTTTTGTAAACAGCATCAGGATTCTTCGTTATCAATTTCATGAATTTTGAACAAAAATTAAGTAGCATGGAGCATTTAAAAAAATATAAAAACCTTGAAAAATCTGTTTTGCGGTAAAAACAGAATTGAAGACAGCAGGTGACAGAGGTGAAGTAAAAACGGATTTAACATTTATTACTACACTTACCTATCATAAATTAATTTGTAGAAGCTTAATAAATGATTTTTTACTTCAAAAAAATTATTTTGGTACTAATAATCTACAGAAATAAATATATATATATATATATATATATATATATATATATATATATATATATATATATATATATATTTCAATAACACAATCAGTATTACAATAACGAGATTTGCTCAAATAAAGGTCCACCGTTCCCTTAATAATTGTTTTGAATTGAACATGATGTGTGGATGGAGGGGGTTTCTCCTAGGGTAATTCCAATGTTTTCAGCCCACTCTAGGAATGTTTCATTTTTGATATGGAAGGATAAAATACCAAACAAACAGTGAAATAGGAAAACACATTGGTAACCAATGGGTAATATTAAGAAAACACTAGGGAATCTGACACAGGATATTCGGTCGTGGTCATGCGGCATGAATTGGTGTTGAAATTCACGGTGTTACTGATGATTGTAGATTAGTGTAAACATCAGGTAGTAGGAAGAAATGAATTATTCTTTTCGGGGAAGAACAGAAAAATCTACGAGATGTTCAATGTTACGTAGAAGGTATTCTACAGTAAAAATTATTTGAGCTACAGTTCCTCCTGTATGAACAGATACCACAGTAGATATTTTAAGAATGTCAAATTGTTTTCAATAGGTGAATAAATTATACTCCCATTCAAACAGAAAAATATGTTAAACATGAATAAAAATTATTTTTTTTTTAAACTTTGATCATCATTTTTCAAATAGTATTTATCATTTTAGATAAGTTAAATAGTATTATAACTTTTACAGTATGAGCTGAATGACCTTAAAAAAAAAACGTCATCTACACACTCACGAAGGAATTTTTCCCAATTCAAATCATGACCTAAAAGGGATGCTAATGAACCCTTATTTCATATAAACATTTAATTGTTGGTAGTCATGGACCTCCAAATTAAAAATTTAATCACATAAAATATATTTATTTTCGAAAGAAATGGTATTGCATTGGATGATATGCAAATGTGCCATTAAAGCGTTATTCTCTAGTTTTTATTCATCGAGTAAGAAATGTTTCTTAAAGGTCATGTTTTCCTTTTCGACCTATACTGGCAAGCATTTTGCTGAAAAGAAAACCTCCGAAAATTGTTTTTTTAAAACGATTTTATTTATTAAAATAGACAAACTTACAAACCAGCTTGTTTTTCAACGTATTATCATAATGCCAGAATCAGAATGAATGATATAAGGTTTCCAAAAGATGCAAAACTAGATTTTTCTTAGTTATACTTAGCATAACTATAAAAATAGACACTATAAAGTATATAGTATACTATATACTATATAAGCTATGTACAATATAGCATTTATAGTATTATTGATTTCCTTAACTGCATGATATTGTTCAAATCTGAATGGGCTAAAAACTTTGAAAAATTATTGTTATAGTAGATATATGTTAATATATTGTTTATATTTGCTGTAGATCTACACACACACACACACACACACACATATATATATATATATATATATATAGATATAGATATGTGTGTACAAAGTATAGGTGATTTCATTTTTAAAATTGCAGATTCAAGTTATTATATGAAAGATAAAACATACTTTGTATTATATTATTGAATGTGAAATGTTTAGATCCTTAGTTACGCATACACTTTCTGAATGAAGATACTAAAAATAGTTTTATATCAAAGTCAGTTTTCCATTTTAAATCCTTAATCAACGCCTAAACCATAAAAATGCCAAATAGTCATTCATCAAAGTCTAAAGATCAAACCGACTGTAATCATTTATCAAAGAATAAAGATGTAGATCAAAGCTGAAACCACAAAGATGCCAAATAATGTCGAAAATGGAAATCCTTATTCATTAATTTGTAGTATGAAATTTGCAAAATTTTTAAATAACGTACGTTCGATATGGAGATTCTTAGACTTAAATGGGATTTTTGTAATTCAAATATTAAACTGCATTAAAAGAGATATTATTTATGCAGAAATACACCCGAATTTTTTTAACAATTAGGTTTTGAACGTTTTTGACATCAAATAACGAATTTATCCTGTTCATAGAAACTCTTGGTCAATATTCCGATTCAATAACGGTTGGAACTGGATTATAGTTCTGCCTTACAATACACCTCTTTAAGAAAATAAATGTGGATGCTATAAAATTTTTTTTTTCATTTAGCATTCTGTCTTGTTTTGAAATGCTCATAAGTATGTTAACAGTTATATACTATCATGTTATACATTAAGCAATTCGCGAAAACAAACTTCAAAGAAAGGTTTTAAAACCATAGAAAAATAAACGAAATGCATTTTTATTGGTAGAATCAGGAACAAAATGAAACACATAAAATTTATGGAGCATAAAATAGTCCATAAGTCTTCATGTTTTTGTTTCGAGAAAACAATATAACGTACGAAATTTAGGTTGTTATATATTGTACGTGAGAACGAATATAATCCCTATATTTGCTACTGACAACTTGAATAAAACATGGAAAAGAGAGAGTACTTATGAATCCTGTTCATTACTCCAAAAGTTTGCTCGAGCAGTGAATGGGAAACTAGAAGCAATTTTTTAAAGAGGTTCTCTAAAATTGTGGATCTGTTGATTTCGAGTATCATGAAGTAAAGAAATGTGAAATTGCGTTTTCCTATAGTTACTCTAAATACACAAAGTAATATCTTAAGGTTATTATGATTGCCGAATATTCTTTTTATTTTAAGTAATAATTTATCTCAAGTAGAATGTAATTATAATGAGATTTAAAAAGTTCTTTCAGTAGTTACGAATTTAAAATTAAATTTTACATCCACGTGTTTCATTTTCATTTTCTAAAAAGATACTAAATGAGAAAAACTTAATATTTTTTATATAAAAATACGTTTTGCCTTTTCTTCTGATACGAATGTACCATTGTTTTACTTTCTATATATGTTTAAAATTCGAACATATATTTTTCAACCAGAGTATGCGAGTTAAAAATTGTAGCATTTCCCTAGATAACACCGAATACATAAGAGACCCTGATTGTTACGAAAAAACCATGCTTTTTTTATAACCTTGGTTCCAAAAGGAATAATTCTCCTGGAGAAATCGTGAGATATTCCCTAAGATAATTTATTTCTCGCTTTTATCTTGATTTATTAGATTTTAATTTGGAAGTCTGTGCACTATTTTTGGACTCACCGTAACAAATTGCAATACAGATGATTCAACTCTTAAAAAAAATCAATCTAGGAAATTAATTTCTTTGTCACAGCGAACATGGGTTTGATGAATTCGTAACTTGTAAATTGGAATTTTATGTAATATTTAGCTATGATATTTTTAAATTTATAAAATCTTTTCATTAGTTTCTCTTGCAACTAGAGAAAAGATTTGATATTAAAGTTTTCTTTTCTGCTACTTTAATGATTATTTTTAAGTCGTAAAAGATATATAAAAGCTAGAAATATATAAAGATCTATGAAAGTTGTCCCTTTCTTTAAATAATGGTGCTTTAAATAGTTAGTCTAATAGAATTAAAAAAAATCATATTACGTAAGTAAAAGAATGTATGTTTGATAAAATTTTAAAATCAACCCCTAATTCGTTTTCCGAAAGAGCCATTTTTTGTTGTTAGGGAAATCTATTGATCTATCCTATTATTAAAGTTTACGTCCTAAGCACTTGCAAACACTGTTTTATTTTCTTTCTTTGAAAGTTTTGCTTATATTTTGCTTGGATAGTGAGAAAAACTTTTTTAAGGCTAGAGGTAAAACATGAAAAAGAAAAATGGGCCACGTGATGAAAGTTATGAAGAAACAGAAGTGGAAAGTTTGTAATTAGTTCAACATAATTTAAAGTTTGAGACCATATGCACTGCGTGCATGCTTATAAGTACTCAGAACGAATGAAAATTCAAATTAAAACTACAGATTTGTTAACAGAAATTTATACATATTTGTCGCATTCATTTCACAAAGAATTTAAATAAATGGTCTGTAAAGAAATGAAAATGTGAAGAATTAACTAGCTGTTGATGAAATGCAGCAAGAAAATACTTTCAGTCATAATGTTTCATTGACAAGAAGATCAGCCTCAAAATCACCACACATAATACCACACATAATACATGTTACCACACATAATACATGAATTCATGGATTGTCAAACAAAAGTATATGTACCTGCAGTCTATGCCGTTATCATCAAACACATATTTAGGGGACACAGGACGAAAAGACTATAAATATGGTCTAATTCTAACCACAAAAACTCAAATAATATTAAAAAAAATTTTTCTTTCTATTTACACATAAAGTACATATCTTTAAATATGGTCATATATAAAATGGAAATTATAAATCTATATATAATTTTCAAACTAGCAGTTTATGATTTTATATGATTAACTGGTGATTAAAAATCATAAAGTGCTCCGCGCATCATAAAATTGAGATATATGCTTACAGAAAATAATCAGTGGTCAGAATACACTTGTAATATATTTATCTGTAATGTAAAACGAAATAAATTGTAATAAATATTATTTAAATTAAAAATTGAGCATAAAATTGGAAAACCTCTAAAATTACCACAATTATTTGCTTAATTGTCCCACATAAAAAAAGTATTCCAGAATTGCACATTTTTCTAGATTTAAAATGTAGAGTACTATGAAATATACATATGAGTGTAGTTTTATCGGTTTTCTACAGATAGTTTAAAAGTAATGCTGCACACAATCTCAAAATTAGCAATTAATCATATAAAATTCTAAACTGCTAATTTGAAAATTATTTATATATTTATAATTTCTATTTTTGTATATGACCATATTTAAAGCTATGTTCTTTATGTGTATAAAGAAAGGAAATTTCTTTTTCTAATATTATTTAAGTTTTTGTGGTTAGAATAAGACCATATTTATAGTCTTTTCGTCGAGCTTCAAGGTCCTGTGCCCTCTTAAGGTGACAAAAATTTAAACAGAAAGATAACTTAAGACCCAAATGTTGAGTACATATGAATGTAATTATCTTTCAGATGTATCGCTTGCTTTTGGGTTTAAGCCAAAAGTGACAGTCTCATGATAATGGCCTCCGAGGCCCAGCATACCCTCAGCGAATTGTAGATTTTACCCTAAGAGGCAGAACCACTCGTAGATCACGTACAGGAAAAAGTCCAATATAGCACCAATAGACTTGCCCAATTCGTCTTACCCATTACATGCTCATCAGAGATTATACGGTGGGTAACTGGCAGGTGGAAAACGCTTTTGTTGCCGATTCCCGAGTAACAGTATTCACAAATTGCTGGACATCAGAACGGTGACTTTAGTATGTGTGAAGAGCTTAACAACTGTAGAAATCATTTGGTGTGCGTACCTAGCATTAAGAAATGATTGTCGCTTTCATCTAAAAGCACATAGCCTCTGGATTTATATTTGGGAGACCGTCCAGAAATATTAGGTGATGTGAAATTAGAAGTCAAAAGGCATGAGCGACCTGTATTCCAGGCGATTGTAAATGCGACAGGATATATTGATGTCATAAAATTAACTGGTTTTAGTTCACATTAATAAACAGTTCATTTATCTGAAACCCAGTACCCATAAATTCAAATGAAAGAAAAACCTATGTGTTCATTATTTTGAGGAAGGAGTTCAGAACTACATTAGAAGTGAATCTTTCGCAGATTCGGACAGCAATTGTGTAAATAAATATTTCAGCATCTTTTTTCCATAAAATATATAATTTCAATCAATGCAAAAGCTTGCTCTTTCTTCACTAACAGAGCTAAAAGTAAAATTATTTATTAAATTTAAACTCGTTTCATTCGTCTATCCTTCTTGTTGCAAACTGTGGCTTCAAAAACAACAAATCCGACCTATTAATCATAGTGATTGTGGTTCACCGTTTTCGCTCATATAACAAATTAATGCAAAAAACAACAAGTTAGAAAATGATCTGTGTATTCATCTGTGAAACTAGAGGGGATATAATATTTATTATATATGAGGCGAAACTTAGTCAAAATAAACATTTATTAAACCCCCATTAATATATTTTTATTTTTACAGCGTTTTGACTTTGAAAATATATGTTCGGAGATGCAGCATATATATATATATATATATATATATATATATATATATATATGGCGCAGGGGCCCAGTTGGTAAGGGCAGATGGCTAGTGATCTGAAAGTCACTGGTTTGATGCTCGTCGCTGACAAATCCGCTGCCGTGTACACCAATGGCGGCTGGGATAAAATCTGGTGCAAAATCTGTCGGCGCTGCAATGTCCTACAAGTTCTCAAAATTACCTCTGGAGGTGCGGGATCAAGTGTTCTGGTCTCTTCACTTGACTCAGTTCAAAATTGATGTGATTTTAAAACACATAATATGATTTGAAAGCACAATAGGGATATGAACGTGATGTTTATAATGTGTGAATATTGAAAGTGATAAGCATCGCAGAGAAAAAGAATTGTTTAAAAAAGTAATCATTGAACTTTGTATTTTAACAAACGTATTTCGTCTCAAACTTTCCTTCCGTGTTTCATCATAGGGGTGAAAAAACTGCATGCATATATGACGCATCGCAGTCTACAAAAAAGCTTTAAAGGTCGATGAATAAGATGCGTTCAGCTATGCAGTACACTTTTCCTGCATAGACCCCTTTGAGAAATTCTATTTTCGAGATTCTTGGAATAAATAGGGGATCATATCTTAAGAGAATAAGGTATATATATATATATATATATATATATATATATATATATATATATATATATATATATATATATATATATATATATATATATATATATATATATATATATATATATATATATATATAAATGGTTAGCAATTCTGATTAAGACAGTACCTATCTACTATTTCATGACTACAAGACATTGCCAGCATATTCACCTCTGTGAATAAAAGGGCAAAAATTTATTTTTTTCTCCGTACTAAGAAAGATATTCAATGTTTTCACGTTTGTTGCAATTTAACATATTTAGGAAATTTATCTTCTATAAATAATTCAAGATTTCGTGTAATTTTAACAACAAAACGGACCTTCACGGACTCAGAAATTCGAAAAGTTGAGGTTTCAATAAGGAAAATTTTGGTTTGTTTATGGATGAACGTTTGACTTGATGTATTGAAAAGTAGGAGAATTCAGTACGAAGATACAAATCTGAGATCGCTTGAAACTAATAAATATACATTTATTTTTGAATGCTTATGTGTTCTACGAGATAGATTGTATATTTGTATTTCAAGTTAACATTCATAAATCTTGTTGTTGTTGATAATATCCCGGTCCATATTAGGTCCATATTGTTTATGCAGGCTGAGGAGTGAGGCGCCGTTTTAATATAGAACCACAAGGATAGGAGTGTGACTTGGCACCACCATAAGTTTGATCCACAAGGGCGACATCTGGGGGGGGCGACAACCACCCCTCTCTGACAACTAGTAAGAATTTCTGGTCCACGGATTTAACGAGCCCATATCGACGTGAATCCGTCCTAGGCTCTTATCGGGGTTTGAACTGAGCACACTCAGCCCCGCAAACCGACGCGCTACCACAGGACTACCTCGGACCTTACAAATTTTAAGTGAGTTTTATAAGCATATAACAAAATTATATAATATTTACAATATGTTTGTTGTCCCTATAGAAACTGATAAAGTGTCATGCTTTTCTATAGTTTAAAAAATCAATGCTGCAAACTCTTTTGTGGTAATATTTTTCCCATTCTGACAGCGTTAAACTTTTAATTGATATTAAAATTTAGTTTGGAGCCTTAAAGGTTTTACAGAATTTCTCCTTTGTCGCGAAATATGGAAAGATAAAACGTTACAAAATGACTCAAGCATCCACTGAAATGACTCTTTGGGATATATTATGAACATTTCATATTAGGTGTTATTATCCGCCACATTTAGAAATTTATAACGGAAACCGACTAAAAGCTAACTGGTATCATATTCACATTTGAAATAATACGTTACATGCTTAGTTTTAGTTTAAAATGTTTCATTTTTTAAAATATAAAACACTATACAAAAGACGTGTTAAGAAATGTATAGTCGTTGGGAGAGTTAACATTAGAAAAGGTTTGTTTAGATGTTTTGTTTTTTTTTTTTTCATTTTATTGCACAGTTTTGAAAATAAATATATATTTTTACTAACAAAAAATACGGATTATAGTTTAAATATAATAAAGCTTGCTTCAACCGATTTGAATTTCATTAAAAACACTTTGCTAGTAAATATTTAACCATAGGTATTTTTATTTGAAGAAAAGAGAATACTTAAGTAAGGTGAGTGAAAATTACTATTAATAAAGTGTCGCTTTAAAACGCTTGCATTTTAACAAAGGATATCCGACATCGTTCCGATTTCATCTCGCTAGTGAAAAATTAAGACTTTATTTTCTGTAGAACTGATCTTTATATGACTTATCCAGCTGTTGCAAGCATTTAGCGCAATATATCAACACTAATGCTCCTGGTGGAAAAATTGCCTTTCGGCAACTACAGCAAAGAGCCAAAAGTTGGTCTTTCTGAATTGTGTTTGTCAGTTGTGACGCAGCCATTGAGGCCAAAGAAGAAAATAAATAAAAAAGAGCAACAATAACTAGGGTTGTCTGATATTGCTGTAAAATATATGAGAACGAAATTTCAATGAAAAAAGAGACTTAATGCTTACAGGATAAGAATTTAAGAAATATGTGAAATATATTTATGTACCAATTCATTACAACTTTCTTATAGGATGGCTTTCTACTCTCTGTCAACCTTTCAACTTTGGTACATTGATTTAAAAGCTAGATAATAGTTTATATATATATATATATATATATATATATATATACAGAGTGTATATATATGCCACCTCTAAACGGGCATATTTTGTTCAGAACCGATTAAAGAGTCCAATATTACGGAAGAAACCTTTTTTCGACGGCCACATTTTTTGGCAGTTTTAAACTCAAAACTAAAACCTCTAAGCTCAAAGACTTTGAAATTTAAGGATTTTAGTTTTTACAATGTACATTATCCATGTTATTTGTGTTTTCCTGTGTAAAGAAAGCTTTCCCTTGTTCTATAAATTCTCTTTAGATAATGTGTCTAAAATTAATAGTAAATCTCTTGTATATGTTTTTAAATGCTGATTGAAATCATTTAAATTTTCATACATTAAAGATATTAGAAATTATGTTTTATATCAAGTTACTCTTCTGCAATGATATATTAACATTATGTTTGCAATACATTTTATTTTATTTATCAATAATACTCAAAGCTAAATTTGTAATAACCGTCAATTTGTATGTTAAATAACATATGTTTTCCTTATTTTGTATGAAAAAGAATAACTGGTTTTATGGGTAATTATTTATAGAAGTAAGCTGTTTTGTTTTTAATCTAAATTAAAGCTTTTAAATGTAAGTAATGTTGAAAATATATATTCCTTTTTCTATAGTTATAAAGTAAAAAAATATTATACCTAAATAAATTGATCATGAAAATTGAATTTTTTTTAATATACCTTTTAATGAAAGTTAATATTCAAATATATGAATTTTACATTTGAATATTACGTGTTATGACAATTCTTGTAATTATTAATTTCAAATGAAACGGTTTGAAACTATTTTTAGAATGTAGATAGAGGTGATCTGTTCTGATTGTCATTTTCTGTTCATCTCTGTCATAAATCATCGTTTATTACAGCGAGAGTATATCTTAAATCCATTGAAATGCATACATGTCACACTTATGTGCCTCTAGGCGGATGTAGTTACACAAATTAAGACTGAGTGCTTTCAAACTTGTTCTAGTTGGCTGCTATTGAGATTTAAAGCAATCTGAAAGTAAATATTGATCTGAGAGCTAAATCATTGGTCAATTAACGAAATTTCCAATTACAGAGACACAAATATCGTGTTTGCCGTTAACTGTCTTTTGTATTACGAAGCTGTAAAGAACGTATTCCGTTATTTTACCTTATAAATGGTGACTCTGTTTCTCTGGCTTCATTATTTTCAATTTAAATATAAATATAAAGCATACGATTTAAAATATTAAAAAAATATTCGATGTTAATTCAGTTTAAAAGTTTTGAAACGCTTCTCTTATTTTTTTATAATAAACTCAGATTTATAATATCCTTCACTTGTATGTCGAACTTTGGTAGTCGTGCTTGAGCAAGGGGGAGAAAAGAAATGTATACTAATGTCGTATAAACGTTCCGGTTTTCAAGGGACTCTTATTGGTACGAACAAATAAATTTTTATTTCAATCTTTTCCTCAATTTTTTATTCCTTTAAATAGAAGTTATATGTGGGAAAAATCTTAACGAGGGGTGGTCATATCATTCCTTTTCTCCAACTCTGAAAAAATAATACTGATTCTAAACTAATTCCTATTTTTTATTAAGGGTACACCTTTGACTTGAGAAAATTTTTAGAAAATTGACTAAGTTTTCATAATTTTTATCAAATTAACCAATGAAGCAGATGGAATGAAAATTTTTTGATTATTAGATGAAATATAACTTGTTAGAACAAAAATATTAGATTGGGTAAAATTACTTAAATTAATGAGGAAAATTAAGGAATTAACACGTATTTCATAATTGCAATTTGTCACTGCGCATATAACTCATGTTAATTTTAATTTATTAGCATGAAACACATTTTAACTTAAAGAAAACATTTGGCTTAATATATTGAAATAAAATATTTTAATTTCCCTCATTTTTAATATTTATAATTAACAATTAGTGAAAAAATATTTTTTTCACAAAATTTTCTCATAAAACCATTTGTAAAATTTTTATTACCTAAGATAATTCTATCATTTTAATTCATTTTATGTAGAATGTTACCATTGATGTGTGTAAAGAATTTATATTGAATAGTTTGTCAGATACCATTTGCGCAAAATCAGAAAAACATGTTTTGAGATAAATCCACTTAAAGTTAAAATTTTGTATAAAAATCACTGGTTTGGATGATCACAATTATTTTAATATCGCATGATGTAAATGTCGTATCACAAAAAGTGTGGTACCAAATTGTTCACAATAAATTCCGGTTTCAATTAATTTAAAAAACAAAAAAAATCGATTTTCTTGACAATTTTAAAGGTGTACTGTCCCCTTAATCCCTTTTTCCCTTTGGACTTTGGTCTACACTTTTACATATTTAGTCTTTTACTGATCTATATCATACGAGGGTTGCGTCTAGTATGCATTCACGGTTATTCAAGGAGAAATTCTACCAACCTAACAGATTGAGCCGGAGAGGTGGACATCTGTACTTATACGAATGCCTTTGTGTTAGAGGGTATTCTTTTTAAAGCCAGCGAAGTTTAACATAAGTTATTGATTGCAGGTTATCTAAAAATCTAAGGATTAGGGGATTTCTGCGAAAATTCTTTGGGAAAGCTTTTTACAATCCCGGGAAACCTCTCTTAAAAGGATGCTAAAACAAATAATTGATTCAATTTTAAGCAAAAAGGGAAAAATAAAAGAAATAATTATTATTTTTTTTTAAATGCAACATTTGACCAGTCATAGAATGCATTGATTCAATAGTTCAAAGAAGTCCAAGCTAGTAATTTACCTTGAACATTCATCAACATTAGAAAAAGAACTGGATAACTTGATTAGATATTATGAGCATATGAAACAGTACTTGCCAAGTTTATATCCAAAGTCAAAGAAACATTTTTTAAGTAGAAAATTCCATCTGCCATAGAATGCTTCGATTTGATTGCTGAAGGAAGAGTAATTTACATCCTCGTTGCCAAATTTAGAAAAAGTGAAGTGAACTTTTGATGGATTTAAATAAATAAAGCTTACAGCTATATTCTCTCCTGATGTTTTCAAATTGTTAAAAATCTCTATGGTCTTCTTTAAAATCCTAAAGTTTTTACTAATTCCTTTCGTTCAAATATCTGAATCAATGAAGAGAGGAAGAAAAAAACTATAATACACTCAATCAGAATTAATGTATCGAAACTAAATAAATATCAGACTGAGATTAGCAATTATTTCAAAAGAAACCTTGAACTTTTTCTTTATATGTTGTGGAAATTTAAGATGCTGGTATAACCTTTTATTTTTATAATGTAATAAAATAGATCTAAAATATATTTGTAAAAATATTACAGTAAAATACTTACAGTATTATTTTAAAAAGTCAACATGCACATTAAGCTTTCTAATATTTGATATTTTTAATACCTCTGAACGCTGATTTTTTCTCCAATTCGTAAAAGCACCCAGCAAAAAATTGTATATTATAATTTTCCTCAAACATTTTTTTTCTCTTTTTTTTGCATTGGTCCCGTGCTAAGAAATTAAATGTTTTATTGGCAATTTAAACCGGTATTTATTCTACTGATGTTAGCATTTTAAGGAGAGTTTTAGCTTCAAGGAAATGCTGTTTCTCATGCTTTTAATTATATTTATAAAATAGGGTGCTAAAATTAACAGAACTGTTACTTAAATTAAAAATAGAACAAGAAATGGAGGCTTTATCAAGAATTCATTATTTTCGTAGAAACTTATAAACACGTTTTCAAACAAACTAACAAAATATAACTCATTCGATTTAGCTTCAAAAATTTTTTTTTCTCATGCTTCATGTAAGTAAAAATTTAATTAAAAAATGGTAACTCTTCTTATAAAGAATCAAAATTTTATCTCTAAAAGCATTTTGCGTATGGAGTTTTTTAACCGAATTTCAGTTAGTTAAAATTATTTCTAGTTTTTGGTAATCTCTAAATATACTGAATTTCTGCCCCATTTCTTATGAGTAATTCTCTATCATAGAAAACATTTTTCACATAGGTATTACTGAGTTGGTCATATACCACGTGTTTTGAAGTTACTTGCATTTAAGAAAGGAAAGTCGTCCATTGAAGTTGACACTGATGAAATTAGTCAACTTTGATAATACCTAGAAAATGTTATTTACAGGCTTCACCTTTTGCAAGAAATGTGGTGCTGTCTAGAAAAATTAATAAATTAAAAGAAATAATGGTGGTATAAAAAGCACGTTTAAATTCAGAAAAATTGTATTCTTTTTTTGTAAGTAACTTTTGAATATAACATGTATTTTATCCCCTAAAGTTATAAATTCAATTCAGGTGTCTAAATTTAAGAACTATACATTTTTTATTATTAAATGTGAATTCGTGCTTTACAATGAATGTAAGTTTTAATTAAATAGCTTAATTCACGTGAAGTTTTTTCATTATTGTTTTTTATAATTCTTATAAAAACAACTGTTTTCGCAACTACCTAAGGGTATTTTGCAGTTGTAGATGACATTTTTCAGGAGCATTATTTATTCATCAGTCTCGTTATTTAGCCTCAAAATTTTTTAGCTCAATTTCACTTCACAATTTAAAACTGGTAAAGTCAGTAATGGAAGAATGCATAATTGTGGTACAAAAGTTCTAATTAGCTTAATCGTCATTTTAATAAATTTATATATTTATTGAAGACAACTGAATGTTTTAGCTTAATGATTGATGCTTTTTTTTTTATCATACAGCATCAAACAACTCGAAACAAATGTTATATTAATAAAAACTGCTTCCCTTCATTGTGCCTAAAAGTTAATTATCAGATATACCAGGCAAATAAAAAAAGCTATATGGGTGAAATATATAATGCCCTCTAGAAGATCAAAACAGATAACTGTTCCTTTTATACACTATGCTAAAAAAATGCATGAAAATAAACATTTCTTACTAATGAATAGAAGAAACGTTAATTTTCGTGGTTTTTCGAATATTTGCTACACATATTAAATAAACATATGTGTATGATTTCCCTATAAACGAAACAAAATTTTATTTCATTAACTCATAGTATATGTTTTAAAATTAAGACTTATTGCCTGAACAAAATGGCAGACAATTAGCAGTGTATAGTGTTCAGATTCTTCATTTACAGTAATTTGAAAGTATATAAAAGTGTATTTTATAACTTATGAATTAAATTATAGGACAAATATAACTAAAAATAAATAATCCAACAGACCTAGATAATTATAAGTAGAATACAGACAAAAAACAAACAGAAATCAAGCACCCAGGGCTCTACGCACCAGAGGCTAGATTCTGTAGTAGTGCCGGAACTGAACCAGAAATCGAGGTAACCGACTGGTGTCGTCATCAGGGAGCCTAACCAAATCAGTTACCTCAAGGGGAACTTTCTGAATAGGATGCAGGTATAACCAAAAGGCATCCCAAGGCCCCGAGATCCCCATTGAAACATTTAGTCAAAAGAAAATGAAAAGACAGAGACAATTTACAGTAAGGGCTCAGCGCACCATATATGCAAGTACACATACAATCCTAATGAAAAGCCCAAAATGCACATATACCCTAATTCCGTAGGTGACGGTTATGGTGAAAGAGCAGCCAATTTTACCCTAGTAGTTACATTTATTGAAAAGTTTTATGTTTTCATTGCTAGGGTAGGTTTTAAGTTAATTTGTTTTGCAGTCGATGCTTTTTAATTTTTTTGTTAGTTTGATTTGTTATTTTATTTTTGCATTAAATTATAGGGCTAATATAGTCTAGTAAATAAATTTATCAAATGATATTAAATCTACTATTGCAAGAGTCTAAAAAGAAAACTGTATATTATTTTCAACGACTTTAAAGCGAAAAATTTTAATCCATTCTTGTTTTTATGCGCATGATCCGAAACGATTTTTAATAAAACTGATCCGTAAAAAAAATCGATGTCGGTTACCAGCATACTTAAATATCTAACATCTGACCAATATAAGCTGCGTTGATTCGATTTTCATTTGTGCGTTTTTATGGTTATTTTTATTGCCGTCCCCCGGCAAACAACAATTTCAGATGCGAAAGGAAATAAAATGATTCAGATCAATATTGACTTTTGACTTCACTCTCGCACATGGTTTGTGCTTATTTGAAGATCGCAAATATTTATAGTGACAGAGACCACACACGGTGACACGAGGATAATCACTCATTTCGTCTCGGTAAATACAATTCCCTGCCTGGCATTACACTCGGATAAATATTGATACTCGCCAGGCATTGATAAATTGCAAGCTTCTTTTCTGGACTCATTATAGCGTTTTTTTTGTATTGTAATGGTTTTTGACGTGGAAAAATATATTTATTTTTTCCTGAATTGGAATCTCAAAGTATATCGAGGGCTTACCTTTCTATTTTGTAAAGTTATTTGAGGTTGTAGTGTACTTACGAATAAAATGTAACCCATCACTTATCATAGTGTTTCTTAATTTCTTGCAGTATTTAAGATTTGAGTTTTTAGTAAAATAAGAATTATTTTTGAAGTTTTTATAGACATGAAGCTGTTTTTACGTTACATGCACAGTGTGTGCGTGTATACACGCTCACACAGTGCATGTCACACACAACCGTATACACACGCACACACACTAGGGTGGGTCGATTTTTACTGTTTTTTATAATCAAAATCGCCTGTGGTGGGAAAAGCTGTGTATTGCTATCAAATGTTTGTATTTTTTTTATTAAAATATATTTAAGCCCCCCCCCGCCCGGTCCTTGACGTTTTTCCCAAAACCCCAAAAAAGTATTTTTTAATTTATTTTTTAATTTTTTTATTACGACAAATTTTAACCGCCTGTAGTAGAAAGTGTTGCATAGCAAGATCCTTTGTTTGTGAAAAAATTTTTTTTATTAAAATATATTTAGACCCCCCCCTCCCGCCCGGCCCTTGAAGTTTCTCCAAAAACGTAAAAAAAAGCATTTTTTATTTATTTTTGAATTTTTTACGTACCAAAAATTTTAACGGCCTGTAGTGGAAATTGTTACATAGCAAGTCCCTTTGTTTGTGAAAATAATTTTTTTATTAAAATATATTTAGACCCCCCCCCCCGCCCGGTCCTTGAAGTTTCTCCAAAAACGTAAAATAAGCATTTTGTTTATTTATCTTTTAATTTTTTACGTACCAAAAATTTCAACCGCCTGTAGTGGAAATTGTTGCATAGCAAGTTCCTTTGTTTGTGAAAAAAATTATTTTGATATTGTATCATATTTAAAGCGGCAGCTAGGACAGTGAAATTTCTTTTGAATTTCCCCGATAGATGGTGTGATTGTACTACGCGGTTTCATAAAAAGTTTCATAAAAAAAGTTTCATAAAAAAGTTTCATAAAAAATTCATGAATATAAAGAAGTCTACTGGAAAAACAAGTATAGCTGCGAAAATTAAATTAAGAAGGTTTCAAAATGATGCAAAATCTACCCTGTTTGATATCTCAACATGTAAGTGTCATGAATTTTCATTGTGCACATGTGAGAAATCAAGAAAAGTGCCGGTTTTGGAACAAGAATTTTTGAAGGACCAGAGATCTTGGACGAAAATGTATATGTAGAATTTGGATGCTAAAATAAGTAGGGTGCTAAAACTTAGAGTGGCAAGGAAAGCAATGGGTGCTGAAAGTGTGAATAAGTAAAAATCTGAAACTGAGATAAATAGCCACTTCAACAACGTGAAAGTATTATGGATGGTAGCTCTACTTCTGAAAGTGAAAATGATTTTTATTTTGATGAGCATTTTAAGCAAGTTACTACATCTTCAAAAGAAGCGGGCTGCTCCAAAAGTGTATGCAAAAGTTTGGTTTCTCACTAAAAGTGAGTCTTCATGCACAGCTGGTACACAGAATCTTTGGGATATGATACACTACTCGAGATATCTGAGAGATGAGCTGAAATTAGTAGTGGATCCTGTACTACAAATGAATGATTTTAGGGTCACCCAGAAAACCTGCTGATTGCCATGATCAATGACAAACGATCCTATGTGAGGAAATTAGGCTTCAGAAGAATCATGAAGGCCCGAACACTTCGCAATGAACCCACTTGTGATTTTGTCATTCCGCCTCTCAAATTTCACGCAAACGACTGTGCAGAACTGATCAATTGGAAGAAATGCTCACTTACAGAACCTCCATTGACTAAACATATACCCAGTGCAGAAATTGAGAAAATGGATGAAATGGGTGGATTTATTGGAAGTAAGCTGTGGACTCTCCCATGCCGTACACAAGATGTCGAAAGGGCAGTCAAGATAGTGTCAGAGGCATCCTCATCTGTCTGTGGAACAAAAAGTCGCGATGGCTTTATACGCACAACATTGGCGTCTCAAAAGATTATGCGAAACTTTGTAAATGAGGCAAAATATAAAGTGTAAGATTGCTATATCACTAAACAGGAAAAAAAAAATGTGCCCATATTTGGTTGGGAGGGTGGGTTTGTACGAGAAGGAATTAGAATGCAGCCACCTCCTCGTGGTGAATTCTAGGTTATTCTGCCATAATTTTGGCAAAAAAAGCAAACAGATGTTTTAACCCTTTGACACAGATGGGGCATTGAGTTTAATAATGACTTTAATTTTTAATATATGTTTATTGAAAATTCTTCTTCAAAGGGTTAAAATATCAAAATTTCGCGGCCTAGCGGGGCCTTTAAATATGATACTATATCAAAATAACTTGTTTCAAAAACAAAGGGTTTTGCTATGCAACTATTTCCACTACAGGCGGTTAAAATTTTTTATAAGTAAAAAATAAAAAAATATATATAAAAAATGCACTTTTTTACATTTTTCGAAAAACTTCGAGGGCCGGTCGGGGTGCCTAAATATATTTTAAATTCAAAACAAACTTTTTACAAACATTTGATAGCAATACACAGCTTTTCCCACCACAGGCGATTTCGATTTTTAAAAAAAATAAAAAACGACCCACCCTAACTAACTAACACACACACACACACACATATATATATATATGTGTTCATGTGTGTGTGTGTGTGTATTATGTGTGGGTATAATATAATCTGTTTTCGAATCTTTGTTTTTCAATGCTTGTATCTGAAGTAGGAAAGTTTTAAAATATTTTTAATTTTAGAGAAATTATAATTTTAGAGAAATACAAACAGTATTTCTCTAAATTTTACCACGTACATGATTATGAGCTTGCATAAGAGCATGTTTCAATAAAGGCCGATTTTTTTTTTCAATATTATAAAATTAAAAGCAACATAGGAATTAAGAAGAATTAGGTGATAATAAAAGTCCCAAATAACATCTAGAAAAAAAGACGGATACACAGGAGGGGAACAGAAATATGTGTATCTTAGTAATACACTTGAAGTGTGAGGTAACTTTTAAAAATAATTTCACTCATATTCATATACCAAACATGCTAGAAATTATTATATATATATCTATATATATATATATATATATATATATATATATATATATATTAATTATATATACAGTATATATGTGTGTGTAAGTAAGCAATAAAATCGCCCCACTATTATTAATTACCTAAATCTATCGCGTATTCTTAATGAACCTCAATAAAGCACAGCCCTATTTCTAAAAAGAAAATAACTGAATATTCTATTCTCTCCAATGCACGCGCGGTAAGGTTATTTTTAGAAATGATTCAGGATTCCGTGATCTCCATCCCCTTTCGAAAAATCATACGACTTTCGATTCATTTACCATATGATCAGGATCAGCCAATTAAAAGAATTTTAGACACCTAGTGGCAGGTTCACGAACCCTTGGTATATAAGGCTGAACAACGATGTCCCCTCTCTCTTTTAGTGTCCTTTCGTGCTATCTCGTCCTATGTGTAGCTCTGCTTTTTGTTACTGTCCCGTCCGAAGATATAAATGTATATGTCAAAGCTCCGGCAGGTTCCGGCGCCGTTATGTTCAATATGTGCCACTTCATCCAACGTTATCTTACTTTATCTGCTTGCCTTCATGAAGCGTTGATGTCTACCTTCTTACTAACATGGAATAAAGTGAATCCAAAGACTACTGACTGTTTCTCTTCCCTCATGTGTTTCCCAACCTCGAGTGTTTCCACCGCCACGTCTACAAAAGTGTTTGAATCGCACCTCCCGTGTACCGTGCCTGTGTTGTATTATTGCAATATGACCAGAGATACGGAATCAGTGATGTGTAGTTTATTACAAGAATGATTTCCTACACTACGCCATGTGTATGTTATTACTTACACACACACACACACTCACACACATACATACCTACATACATATATATATATATATATATATATATATATATATATATATATATATATATATATATATATATATATATATATATATATATTTATTTATTTATTTATTTATATATGCTGTTTTGTAAAACAGGTTAGGTTTAAGACGTAGAGAATTTAATGTAAAAGATGAATTAATCATTAAATGAATTAAGGGTTCGGCTTTTACCAGATGCAAATCAAAAATGTTTTATTTATTTACTACTATAAAACATAAGTATTAGTGAATGACTTGGATTATTACAGAAACTATGTATATCTAGGTATTTTATATTGTTAAGATTTAAAAGGAGCGTCAGTGACTTTATAAATGACTCTATTTTCAGATACATAAAGATAACTTATCAGATAATGCAGTATAACAGATTTCAACCTGCATTATTTACAATGCAGTTAAGCTTAGAGGATAAAGGCCGTGTTTTATTATTCGTCCCTTAATCAGGGAGAGGAATTTCCTTTATGACTAAATTTGGAGCCCTTTTGCTATCTCATTTACACACGCTTGAATTCGAATAGCTTAGTGCTAACATCGGAAAAGAGATAACTGTAAATTTTACTCGAAACGAGGTTGAAAGAGAAAGCAATATTCCTGCTTAGAAAGCAATTAAATGTTTATATGATTAAATGACGTTCGGTATTGATAGGAAATGTGTTTAATTACCTTTTGAGAATAAAACGTTTTATTCCGTTGTAATATTTAGGAGCAATTCATGGAATTGTGCACTCTTTATTTGTTCTTTCTGGAAATCTAATGGCATTATATTGCAGATAATACTGGATAAATTAAAAAAGTTAAGGATATGAAAACATTAGTTGGGTTAATCATATATATATATATATAAAAATTTTAAATATTCGCATACATTTATACTTGTTGTTCATTTCATTATTCAATGAACACGGGACATGAAAATCATTACAAATATCACAGTTGTATTTAAACTTAACTTATGGTTTGAAAAAGATTAGAATATTAGCTGTTCTAAAAATTTACAGAATAGTGAATAACCTAATATAAAATTTAAAATAGCAAATGCAAAACATTGTCGTTAAGAACTTATAATTTTTGTTGGTCGAAGAAGTTGAATTTAAAAAAAAAAATGTGTGTTTTTGAAACCCACACTTTCCGAGCCGAACGTTTTCCCAAGGATGGACGAATTTTTTTCACTCCATATATATATGGAGTGAAAAAATTCGTTATTATCTTTCTTAATATATATATATATATATATATATATATATATATATATATACCGGGTGCGTCATAAATTCGTGCAAAGTTCAAAAATTCGCAATAAAAGAAGTAATGCTCGGAAAAATTTTCTGTTTGCGCCAGTAGAATCACAGGGACATTGGATTTTTTTTCCATGTAAAAAAAAAAAAAGTTTCCAAAAGTAACCGAAAGAGGGCGCTCACACGTCATACTGAGACGTATTATGCAAATCAGGCAAATACGAACGGAAAATCAAACAGATCACCATAACATGAGACTGTGCATTTATTTTAAAGTAACAAATATTCAACATTACCACCGGCACAAGGTAATAAGCAAGTGAGGCGCATCACTACGCCTATTAAAGCGAAGTGTAACATGTCGCCATCGATGGCAGCGACTGCCTGTCGAATGGCATTTTTCAACTCCACCAAAGAGGTTGGGAAACCCCGGTACACACGAGACATTAAGTATCCCTACAACCAATGTAAACCACGTAGCAAAGTTTTGTCTTACATCTGTATCTGCCGGTAATAAATGGTGAAGTGCCTGGATTTTGTACGAACACAGATTCAGCATTCCTTGAGAATACGTCGAATCCACGATTCCGGAATCCCCGGTCATCTCCCAGCTTCACAAGCACTACTACTCCCCGTTGATGTCTCGACTGTCGCAATTCAACATTTGTGGATTCACCATTCTTGTAGAAAAGTTCAGCCACCAACGCTCGATCTGGTAAAGAAAGCATGCTGCCGATTTCGAATCACGTACCTATTTCTAACCAGGTATTTTATTCATAGCCTGATTTGCATAAAACGTCTCAGTATGACGTGTGAGCGCCCTCTTTCGGTTACTTTTGAATTTTTTTTTTTTTTTTTTTACGTGGAAAAAAAATCCAATTTCCCTTTGATCCTATTGGCGCAAACGGAAAATTTTTCCGAGAATTTCTTCTTTTATTACGAATTTTTAAACTTTGCACGAATTTATGACGCACCCGGTATATATATATATATATATATATATATATATATATATGTATATAAATAAATTCGTCTCATGTTATCCCCTAACGTTCTTATATAACTTTAGAAGTTCTCGCTGGCTTTCATTTATTTCTTTTATATGCAGGAAAACGAGTGGATAGAAAGATGAATGGATCTCTCTATCTCTCTCTCTCTTTATATATATATATATATATATATATATATATATATATATCTTCTGTAAAAGCTGTTTTATAATCCTCAATTTCCATATGAAAGCGACGTTTTTTTTTATAGTTTATGCTTTTGAGAATGACGTGAACAATCCACTGATGAATTAACTGGAGAACAGTGTACATTTTTAGTAATTAAGATAATTTCTTCCAGACAAGGTAATTGCTGAGGAAATTACTATAGTTTGTCTTATACTGTGTTCATTGTTTCACCTTATTGATGTAAAAATTAAAATTTAATGTAACTTTTATTTTTATGTAGTATGAACTATTTGCATTTTAAATGAGTAATTTTTTTAAAGATTTGATAAATCATCAAATATTTCCATGTAAAGAAAATGAAAAGATTAGAGAAATTTTTATGCATCTAGAGTAACTTTCAAGTTAATGAATAGCTGTCTCAGATTTAAAAAAATGTTAAATATCACGCGAGGAGCTCCGTATGTTTTTTTTTTTTTTAATAATTGATATCAAATTGCATTTAGAGGTAAAAATGGTGGAAAGTTAAAGTAAAGAAGAGAAATATTGCCACATCAAGTAAATGTGATTTGAAAAGGAAATGATTATTTTAATTGGTCACCATTTAGCATTTTATGAGTTGAAAGATTACACTAATGGATGGGAATCGATCTCTTAAATCAGTGTTCCCTAACCGGTGGTCTGTGAGAGCTTCGGGAGTGTTCAGCACCACATATTAAAAAGTTGCGAAATCAATGAGGATTTTGAAAACCATGTTCATTGAACTAGATGGGACGAATATATCCGATGACTATCAGGTCTTGAATTAATTTTTATGGATTTTTATGTAATTTTTATGTAATAAAACTAAAGAATTTGTAGTTAAGTTGTACTGTACATTGTACAATCTTACTATTAACAGCTGAAGGTAAAAATATGTTAGTTTGTTAGTTAGCAGACACGGGGACGGGCTAATCTCGCGAACCGAGCATAGCAGGATATCGCGACTGGTACCGATATACACGGACGGCCGAGACGCGTGCACTGATGCTATCCTCAACTTTCACAACTTTAAACTTTTTTAATTATTCAATTAAAACCGCCGAACTCAATAGAAGAGGAGAGCAGAAAAAGTTGACATTCCGGGTGGGCCAACTCCTTTCCGTTTCTCAAAGTTCCGTTCACCGAAGTAACGGTGGCTCAGAGGTATCGCTCCTGACGTCTAATCCTAAGGTCCCGAGTTCGAAACCAGCCGCCGTCGGGTGCTCAAGAATATCTTTTATTTTAATTTGCTCTGCATGCGAGCTGTATGCATATTTATCTATTATTTATATTTCTGTTCCGGTTCCTAGGTTTATGGAATAATCCTCACACTTCCGGTAGGAATGTCGGGAACGTTCCGGAGGTGTATTTTAGGTGATGTTCCCCGAAATCTGGTCAATAAAATCTGTTCTGATCTACTCTTCGTGTCATTTCCGTATTCCCCGAAATCACCGTGACAATATTTTCATTCGGCCATGTTGCCAAAAGGAAAAATTATTAGTTGAGAACGAGTCATTTAATAATTGAAATCCAGAAATAAATTTGAAGTACCAGAAAAAATTTTAGTTTTAGGAAAGGAGAAGTTAAAGCCTTTAGAATTTTTTTCTAATTGAATGAGCTTTTCTGTTTAAAATGCAAAATTTGATAACGGAAATTTTAAATAATTCTTTTTTTTTTTAAATCTAATATATTTTTAAAAGTGAATAAACAGTTTTTAATCTTTAAGATATAAAGCCATTTCATTTTAACTCAAAAAAAAGCAACACATCGGGTTGCCACTCAGCTAGTCTTACTATTAACAGCTGAAGGTAAACAAATGTTAGTTTGTTAGTTAGCAGACACGGGGACGGGCTAATCTCGCGAACCGAGCATAGCAGGATATCGCGACTGGTACCGATATACGCGGACGGCCGAGACGCGTGCACTGATGCTATCCTCAACTTTCACAACTTTAAACTTTTATAATTATTCAATTAAAACTGCCGAACTCAATAGAAGAGGACAGCAGAAAAAGTTGACATTCCGGGTGGGCCAGCTCCTTTCCGTTTCTCAAAGTTCCGTTCACCGAAGTAACGGTGGCTCAGAGGTATCGCTCCTGACGTCTAATCCTAAGGTCCCGGGTTCGAAACCAGCCGCCGTCGGGTGCAAGAACATAATTGAAATCCACAAGAACATAATTGAAATAAATTTGAAGTACCAGAAATAATTTTAGTTTTAGGAAAGGAGAAGTTACAGCCTTTAGAATTTTTTTGTAATTGAATGAGCTTTTTTGTTTAAAATGCAAAATTTGAAAAAGGAAATTTTAAATAATTATTTTTTTTTAAAAATCTAATATATTTTTAAAAGGGAATAAACAGTTTTTAATCTTAAAGACATAAAGCCATTTCATTTTAAATCAAAAAAAGCAACACATCGGGTTGCCACTCAGCTAGTCTTACTATTAAGAGCTGAAGGTAAACAAATGTTAGTTTGTTAGTTAGCAGACACGGGGACGGGCTAATCTCGCGAACCGAGCATAGCAGGATATCGCGACTGGTACCGATATACGCGGACGGCCGAGACGCGCGCACTGGTGCTATCCTCAACTTTTCAAAATTTTAAACTTTTTTAATTATTAAATTAAAACCACCGAACTCAAAAGAAGCGGAGAGCAAAAACAGCTGACATTCCGGGTGGGCCAGCTCCTTTCCGTTTCGCAAATTTCCACTATTTTCATGCATGCAAAATTAAACTTTTCCTTCCGCCAATCGACAAATTTTTTATTTCCATGTGTTTTACATCTATTCATCTTTAAGGATATACACATTTTTATAAGGTTAAAAAAGTTTTTCATTACAAACGAAGCTTTTTCCCCAAAGGAGTTTTCCGAATTTCACGAAATCGACAATTTTGATGGACAAATATTTCGGTTTTCTGCACCTATTAGTGTCGGTTTTACGATTTATCGGCATTTGATAGATGTTCAGCTTCCAAAATATACCAAATACATTTAATAAAAAAAATGTTTTCATTCTAAAAAAGCGTACTTGCAGAACTCACTTCTGAAATTTCCCTTAATGTAACTGAATGCCGAGTCCGTAATTGTTCGACTTGTTATTTTACTCACTAATAATTCGAGCAAGTTCGTAAAATTTGTTTCTAATTAATGAGCAACCGATGAGGATTCTTCGGCCACGAATTTTGAATTCATCAAAACTATCTTTCTATTTTTTAAGCACTTTTCCCTCCATGAGATTTAATATTGCCACATATCACCGAAGTGACGGTGGATCAGCGGTATCGCTCCCGACGTCTAATCCTATGGTCCCGGGTTCGAAACCAGCCGCCGTCGGTTGCAAGAACATCTTTTATTTAAATTTGCTCTGCATGCAATCTGTATGCAAATTTATCTATTATTTATTTCAGTTTCGGTTCCTAGTTTTCTGGAATAATCCTCACACTTCCGGTGGGAATGACGGGAATGTTCCGGAGGTGTATTTTAGGTGATGTTTCCCTCAATCTGGTCAATAAAATCTGTTCTGATCTACGTTTCGTGTCATTTCCGTATCCTCCGAAATCATCGTGACAATATTTTCATTCGGCCATGTTGCCAAAAGGAACAATTATTAGTTGAGAACGAGTAATTTAATAATTGAAATCCAGAAATAAATTTGAAGTACCAGAAATAATTTTAGTTTTAGGAAAGAAGAAGTTAAAGCCTTTAGAATTTTTTTTGTAATTGAATGACCTTTTATGTTTAAAATGCAAAATTTGAAAACGGAAATTTTAAATAATTATTATTATTTTTTTTTAAATTTAATATATTTTTAAAAGTGATTAAACAGTTTTTATTCTTTAAGATATAAAACCATTTCATTTTAAATCAAAAAAGCAACACATCGGGTTGCCACTCAACTAGTAGCAATAATAAATAATGTGTTCTAAAAAACTGTGTTACTTAATCACCTATGAATCAATATGTTTCAATTTCAGGCTGAGATCTAGGGTATCTAATTTTATAGATTCAAAACAAGGTTGAAACAAAAAGTGAGTGCCTTAATCCTGTATCCCTTTTGCCTGAGGGATATTCTATACTCCCCTATGTCGGAATGTGTGTGTGTGGTCCGCACATGGTTCAATTTCTGGCTTAGTGGTTCGCAGGCTTCTACGGGTTGGGAACCACTGTCTTAAATGAATAGTGCAGAATCAAAACTGTTGAAATCTCCATTTTTACGTTTCAAAATGGATCAAGGATACTTTCTCATAGAACTTCAATCAGTGAAAAAGGAAAAATTTTGGAACATGGCAGACTAATAAAAAGTGATGTGGGAATTTTATAAATATTATTTAAAATTGATATATACAAAATGCATAAGATGCAGTTCGTCGCCCTTTACCAAAATTGTAAAAGGAGCTGGTGGAGATTGCTATGCTTGACTCTACACCACTCATATGCAAAACATATATGCCATAGAAACATTTTTAAGACATTCCCTTCACACTGCAAACAGTGCACAAAATTTCTAAAAGCAGACTTGTCCAATTTTGGGTTTTATATTGCTGCGTATATTTTTTATGCGGGCGTATTATATATTGAGAATATATCGCCTGAAATTTTTCGAGTACAAAACAAAACCAAAATTGAGAATCTTTTGGTATTTGCTATTTTACAATTATGGCGAGTCACAATCCTTGGGGAAAAACAAGCAGCCTCATACTTGTTCCAAGTATTTTCTGTATAATGTCTCAGAAAAAGAATTAACGCAACTCAAAACTGCCAGTAAAATTATGTGTTACCAGAACTCCGTTTTAAAATTACTGGAGCACTTAAATAGCTTCCCCTTTTCCACGTAAGTTTGATTTCCTTGGAGAATACTTATTTAAATTCCTTTTAACAAAAAGAAGCTCCAAATGAATAAAATATTAACGCGCACAACAGTACATTTTCAAACTCTACCTTTTCCAGGAACTACAAATTAACAAATACTCGTTCTGCGATTCAAAATATGTTTTACGTAGAGGGGATTCATGAAATTTTGACAATGATTTTCATTGCAATTTGCATATAGAAAACCCTGGTTTGTTTGTATTTCGAATATGAATTATGGTATTCACTGATGCGAGTTATTCGGTTCGGGCGTGAAACGGAACATATTGGTAATGAATAATGAAACGTTATTTATGCTAGGCAGGCTGCTCGTGCGATATAAAATGATAAATAAATGATAATTCAGGCATTTCGCTGCTAATAAATGTCGAATTCGTAGCTTTTAAAAATATTCAGATACATAAGAGATTTCTTGTTCAACATTTATGAGATTGTATTTAACTTATAAAGTTTATTTCTATGGATGAAATTCCCATTAGGGTAACAAAATTAAATTTTGCTCGCGATAATGTAGTGATTCCTAGGAATGAAACATTAAGATTCATATATTGTGGCAGAGAGAAAACAACTTATTCCTTTTATATTTATCCCTTACATGAGTCCTATTTTTATCCCCTACACTACAATACAAATGTCAACAAGAATTACGTAGGTAGAGCAACCCGAGACCGGTTAAGTCAAACGATGTATAAAGAGGATGTTTACTGGAAGATGTGTCTTTGTTAATAATGTTTAGATATGAAGGTGTTGTCATATTTTTCCTCTGAGTAGTTAGTAAACTAGTTATTTTGCATTTAGAAGAAGGCGTTTATTTCACTGTGATTGCAAATGTGTATCATGTTATCATTCAAAGGGCACTATGGAGAAACGGACCCAATGAGAAATTTTCTAATGATGCATTTCATAAAACAAAATTACAAAGATTTATAAACCTGCTATTTTAGCAGAAAAGTTGATATTCAAAATATGTGGGATTATAGTAACTTAACAACTAATTGTCTGTAATTGAGGATATGCAGATATATGGAAGCTTCGTAAGTGGTATTAATCGTATAAAAAAATCATCGCAAACAGACATATGTATTTACATACAAACATATCACGAAATGTTGAATGAAATGAAGAATAACATTGTTTGAAACGCGTAACAAACCTTTATCCTTTAAATTATTTATAATACAGTTTTAAGGATGTGCTTTAATGGTTAACATTTACGGCAACGGTAGATTTCTGTTATTTCTAGGCGAGTCTGCATCTTCCCTTATAATGATTTTCCGATGAAATAATAATTGGCTGGCAGAAATTATTTTTAAAAGTCCATATGCTGTTGGAGAACAGCAAGTTAAAACAGCGACAGACTTCCAAGACAGTTTTTGCATCTCATCAGAACACGTACATAATATTTCCCATGAGTATTTTGGTATCTGTTGCTAACAATTGATTACAAACAGGAACGAGTGAACATTTCGAAGCGCAATTTGGAGTTTCTTCAAAGAAATGTATATTGATTTAAGAGTCCTTTCTTGACGGTTGATGAAACATGGATACATCCTGACTATCCAGAAACAAAAGAGTAATCAAAACAGTTGGTATAAGCACATGAACCCGCGCTAGTAAAAGCGGAAACGGTACCTTCAGAAGTGAGAGACCACTGTATTTTGGGACACCCGTACTACAACTTGGCTACTTTTAAATTGACAAAATAATCTCCATAGAGTACTAGTATGTATCTTTACTGGATCATTTAACTTTTGAAATTAAGTTGTGAAAATACAAACTTATATAGCTAAAAAAGCTTTTTTTCCTTCATGGCAATGGTGAGGATCAGCGAGTGCCACTAAAAAAAAATATTGCAGTTTCGCTGCGGAATTATCTTTACCTTCTGTATCATCCAGATGTAGTAATCTTTATTAACTACTTTTAAATAATCTATGTAGAGTACTATGTATCTTTACTGGATCGTATAATCCCTATGGACAAGTATAGCTCCCTTGGATAACTACTTGTCCCCAAATAGGAAAAAAATTGTAATGTAGAAATTTGCTTCAAACTCCGAAGTGATTAGTGAAACAAATGCTTATTTTTGCAGAGTTGGGAGAGTCTTACTTAATGGCGGGGATAAACAAAATTGAAAACCATTGGACTAATGTATCGACCTTAAGGGAGATTATCTAGAAAGATAAATGAAAACCTTTACAAAAAAAAAAACATTGTTTTTTTTTCAAAGACTTAACAAACAACCATCGTACAGTCATTTTTTGTGCTTTTTTCTTTTTCATCCCATTAAGTTTCCTTTTATTTATTTATTGTCAATTATACGTTATCACAGACCAAATTCTCTGATATACTTCCCAAGTCCACCGACTTGAAGAATATTATTTAACTGCGATCTTGCGTTGCGGGGATAAGTGGCGTCCTGGTCGCTTTGTTTTCTGCTCATCATTGTGTTATCTCAAATGTGCTTACCTAGAAGATTACATCTTTCAGAGGAAATTATTCGTTTAATATTAATTTCCAATGGTTTGATGAATAGTTTTACTTAAAATATAATTTTTCGTACTCATGCAGTTGGTTATGTTGCGGAATTAATATCAATTTCCATAACACGAGCCTGCATTCCCACTCAGTATTGAAGTATATTTCGTGTATTCAGCTTCTTGAACTCTCAACTATCTATTGATACATTCTGGGTTGTGAAAGTGTGCTTTTGTGAACTCACCATAAGTTTCTGTAAATGACTGAGGCTGTATGAAGACGGGAAAACTAAGCCCGCCACGTCTACTTAAAAATTCCTTCATGGCTCAGTATTGGAACAGAGAGCATTACAATTTGTAAAAAACGAATTTTAAATTGAAGGCAATATTATGCTGCTTACCTGTCAGTGCTCCGTTACCATACTTCGCATTTTGTCCCACAACAATTCTGGGAGAGATTACAAGATTTTGGTATTCAAATAAGCATATTTTCTGCGTCAACGAATATGGATTCCGGTTATATATTTAAAACTTTCTCTTACCAGGCACAATCGTAGGGTTCTTAAAAAATAAAATTAGCAACCTAAAGAATTACTAGTTGGTACCCGTCAAAACATGACGGCTTGATAGTAAATAAATGCATTAATATACAAATTATACTCAACACATCATTGCCAAATGTTGAAAATCATAATAAGGCGCAGAAAAAATTTAATGTGTTTAAGTGGCCTTGTGCTTAAAGAGTATCTAAAGCCATATTTAAAAATGTCACTGAGCATGTTCAGAATGTAATTTTTTTATTTGTAAATTATCGCTAATTAAACAGCGCGAAATAAAAAAATTTCATCAGGTTTAATCTTATATTTCACAAATATAATTATCATAAAAATAAAAATGGCAAAAAGAGAGAGAGATCTAGAGAGACTCCTCGGAATAAACGTGTTTACCATTAAAACATGTCACTGAGCATATGCAGAAACAGTGAATTTCTAAAGCCAGATATAAACATGCCACTGAACATGCGTAGAAATTAATTTTTAATTGTAAATTATCGCTAATTAATAGAAATTGCGGTTACAAAAACCGAACTTGACGAATGTACAGATTTCAATCTTTCTTTTAAGGCCAAAATGCAATAAATTGATGCAGTAGTTTTCTCTCATGGACTACCTAAAAAGTAGGCTTAGCAACTTAAATCTATATATATAACTGGTTTAAGACGAGAAGGTTTAGGCACATTTTTCAAAATGGTGTGAAATTAAGTGTTTCTCTTACAAAACATATTTTGAGTAATTAATATACACACACACTCCAGTATCATAAAAGGTTTTCCATCTCGAATCAGCGGAATTTTTCTTTTTTGGACCACAAGCTTTTTTATAAATGAAGAAAAACAATTAATGCTATTTCAAGTCAAAGTTTAGTTTATAATTTGAAGACTAACATAATTCGCGTGAATTGTCATTTTTTCCCTTTGTGTTTCGCAGACATAGTATTTTGCCCACATTTGTAGTTTAAAATATCCTATTATTTTCTTTTGGCTGTACCCATGAAACGATTGACTACCTATTGAACGATACTATACACAAGACCACAACCACTTTCTCAGGTTTGTTTTATTGTGAAAAGCAGAAAAGTCTTTTTAAGAGAAAATTCTTTCAACAAAATCTTATAAAAGTACTATGTATTACTGAAATAACTATTTCTGTAAATGTTTTAAGAGTACATAAACTATAAAACATGCATTCATCATGAACTTTTACTCGGCAGAAGTGGAAACTGGGAAATATTGACAAAACTACTTCTCTCATTTAATAATTCCTTTAACATCTTTCTCTGCTTTCAAAATTTATGTCATGTTAAATTCGAATGCAAGTAGATTTCCATGACATGCTGTAAATAAATAAATAAATGAATAAAAACACTATCTTAGATTTCTATTCTTCAGTACAAAGTACAATCAGGAAAAAAGCAAATACCGGTAAAAATTTGGCTTTTTCCCCTCTGATAGAAATGAAACATTTTAAAAGCCATCCTGAAAAGCTCACCAACACAAAGACGAGTAAAAATAAAAGATAGCGAAAGAAGAGTGAAACAATCGCAAATTATCGCCGTCTTATCACTCACTTGTCAAGACGTATCCTTTTCATGTGTCAACAGAAGAGAAATGCTTATTATACCCGAAAGAACCATCATCTACAATTTATATTCAGCTCTCGCTGTCAAAATAAATATTTAATAACAGTTTAACACTCAAGAAAAATGTTAACAATATTTAGGAAGAAAAAATCCGAAATTGTAAAGCTCAATTCATTGTTGTTAATTATGATTAATTTGTTAAACTCCTAAAAAGTTGGATTTAATTCATATAATTGATGATATTTTTGAAAGTAATGTAACTGTTGCCATTAAAAAGGATGGAAAGACATCTAAAAATTAAATGAAGACATATCGTTAATATTTTCATTAAATCCTTCATTATGTATCGCAATTGAAATTTGGAAAATTACATGATGTAATGTGTAGCTGTAATATTTTAGTCGTGTTATTTCCCCATAAAAGATACAAATACAACATATATTATAAAAATTTAACTCTTTATTATTGTGACATGGAACTCAACTTTTGTAATTATTTAATTAATATACTACTATTTTAACTCTAAAGAAAAAATACTATTTTCTTATTTCATAATTGCTAAACCAAATTAATTCGGTTCCATGCACATTTATAAGTGTATTTATTTTATTTTGTAAAATCTTAAATTGTCTATGTTCTGAAAATCATTTCTGTGGTTTTTCAAACCGGGTTTCCTGGAAGAAGGGAATGTGCTCCCCCTCAGGCAATTAGCTGTGACCTGTAGCATTACGGATAGTACAGAAGGTCATATGCACAGGAAGGGAGAATTACTTGCCACCCGCTCGGTCATTAGGGGGACATAGTTCCTCCATAGCAACGACCCAGCAACCATCTTTTAACCAATCATAGGTCTAAAATGTGTTAATTTTTCTAGAACATTTTCTGACCTCTGAAACTTTCGGTGCTGGGAAGTTTTAAAGAATTTTTTGAGTCAGTTGAAGAAAAAGCTGCGACAGTGATCTAGCTCGAGTTTGTCCGCTCTTCGGCCCTAGTCGCCTTTTTATGCTGAGGTATCTCGACATTTCTAGTCTGCTTTTGGACCAAGTTTAGTAAAACAATGAGAGATAATCATCAGTCTACAATAAGGGTGGTGATAGGTAAAAATAATTTGTAATATATTTAATCAGGCGAGAGCACAGAATAATCAATATATGTAGCTAGATTTTATTGTGTTCAAATACTTTCTTAATGTATGTAGATAATTATTATGCTTATTTCTGTACAAAATGTAACTAACGATAAAATTAATTTTAAATAAGAAGAAGAGAAATTAAATGCTAATATTATTTATTAAAACTGAGTTTGTTTTTCTAATTATCTCAGACTCGTGTAAGAATGTGTTTTCTACAATTAACAATTTTAAAAGTGCCACTATTCGATCTCTCTATTTTATTACCTGTTTAATTCCACATAATAGTTATATAAAGGGAAATTTATGTTGTTTTCTGCAATCTTATTAGTATGGTATAAATACAATCCAAAAGTACTCTCTAAAAGTAAAGTATTTAGTAAGCTTTTCATATAAGAAATTTTCATGGAAAATAACTTACTATCAGGTATTATCATATTTAAAAGGTATAATACAAATCTAGTTACTTATCTACAAAAGACGTTTCTCACACTCAAATGCATAGCACCATACGATGACAAAGCTCCAAAACATCAGTAAAAACTATGTTTGAATTTATAAAATATTTTATCTTATTTCAATTCCTATTTGATCAATTTCTTTCAGAAGTTGTTATAAGTAATTTCTGTCCATTTAGTAAAAAGCTTTCAAATCAAAGTGAATTTATGATTTCTCTAAGATGTTTTTTAATTACGAAAAAAATGTATTGGGTATATGTTTTAAGATGAATCAAGTGGTTTTTACAACTTCATTAATTTAAATCAACTGTATTAGTACACACAAAAAATTAAGGAAAAAATGAAAGCGAGTAAACACATATTTATTTAATTTTGGGGGTTTGATTTTCCCCCTGAAAACAGTTGTTGATTCTGTAAATGGAAATAGGGCCATTATATTAATTAAATTCAGGTTTTGCAGTCATAATTTGCTCGAGCAAATACTAATGTATCATAGAAAGCTATGTTAACAAAGCACAGCAGGTAAAAGCCAATAAGTTTTAGTAGATTCACAATCTAATTAGAAGTAATGTAAACTGAAATTTAAATTCGGTATTATCTTACATGCTGTGATATTTTAAATAAAAATGTATTTCATTTATATTTAACATTATTCCTCGTTATTTATCATTTATTTATACTTATTTATTACCCTTTATTATTTATCATTTCTATTTTTTCTATAATTTTATCAGATTTATAGATACCAATATGTAAATTACTTTAAGCTTTACTTCGTAAGGAACACTAATCATACAAATGACCCTGATAACTAGAAAAATTAAAATATTAAAATTATCTTCGCTTGGGTGAAAAAGGGGGAGAAACGAATCTCCCCCTTTTCATATTACATCAAGTTTCATATTACATTAAATATTTGCTGGAAAAATAAATTACCCGGATGCAAAAATTATCAAATTTTTCAGCTTTGTCCTGCACAAATATTTTTGTTTATTATCCATATTAATTTAAGTGAAATAAACATAAATATTTTTCTCTCTACTTTCTCCAGCTATTGCTTCTCTTAATTGGAAATGACGTTAAAAATAAGAATAGTCTCCTCAGATTTCCTTTCCGAAGAATAAAAACATTGTATTTGTTTTCTAAGGAAAAGAAGCTTGGTGTAACAAAAGAGCATACCAATTCATAATTTATCAAAGCCTTATTAAATACGTGTCAACATTTAATATTTTAGGTCAGAAAGGAAGAAAAAATTCACAGTTGAATGAGTGATCACTCTAATATTATGTGGCATGTTAAGTCAAATAAATTATGCATAATTCTAATGAGAATACAATGTTACGTTAAAAGAAAGATCACTTGTCAGAAATAATATGTAATACATTTATTAAAATATATTTCTGAGTAGAATTTTTTGGCATCTTTTACAAAGATATGTGAATATGATTAATCATAACATTATTTCAGAATGTAGTTTTATTGGAATAGGACTTCTGTGAATGTGAACAAATCTTATTTGCTTTAATTCGTAAATATTGCTTAGATAACTTTTGCTATTGAAGGAAAAAGTTTTTCTTCAACCATTTTATCCATTTTTTATCTAAGAAAACGCACTAAAATTAAGAAACTTCGAAAAAGTCCACATGATGACATAGAAGAAGCCCTTTTGCATTGGTTTAAGATTCAAAGGAGTGCCAACATTCCCCTAAGCGGACCGATTTTGCAAACGAAAGCAAATGAATTGCGAAGCTCTTTAAAAAACATGATTTCGTTTGTTCAACTTCGTGGATCCAGAGCTTTCGGCAGGACGCATTCCATTGTGTCCGGGAGAATCAGTAGAGAATCGAAGGCCGTGCCACCAGGTTTGGTTTGGTTTGGTTTGGTTTGGAGCGTTACGGTCAACTTTTTGCTACACGAGGAGTAATTAGACCGGGACCCACAGTTTAAAGCAGATTCCGAACGGCTACAAACAGTCATGCAACAGTGGGACTCGAACCCACAGGATTTGAACCGAATGCCAGCGCCCTAGCCTTTCGACCATCACCTGGCTGCCGTGCCACCAGGAGTTTCCGATAACTGGCTTAAAACCGTTTGGACTACGTTAAGAGAAGGTTATGAAGACCATGAAATCTTAAATCTTCATTTAAAAAAAATTAGAATTGTTTCCTGCGTGCTGGTTTTCTTAGGGTTGAAAATCCTCCCATAGCGTCTTGAGTTTAAAAAAAACTCAAGACGCTAGAAATGAAACGCTTCAAGACTGGGTTCGAGATTTGCCAATAGAACAAGATTCACTTCAGGAATATGAAGACATAGATTTGGCTCTTGCAACACTTGGGAATGTAATGGATGAAGATATCGTTGCAGGCGTAAATGCAGAGATTTCTGGCAGAGATGATGATATTGACGACAATGCCAGTTCAGATGATCTTTTGAACGAGTTTCCTTGTCCGAGTTTAAAAGAAATGTTTTCGGCAATCAATGCTTTAAATAAATTTTTAGCTCGCAATGACGATTTTGTGAAGGATGCGATAAAAAAAAAGCTGATAACCGAAAATTATTTTTTATTTAAAAAAAAAACGAATATTACTGACTATTTTTCAGAAAATGAATAAACATGTAAAAACAAAATATTGCATTATGTATGTACATTCATAATAGCTACGTAATTTTATTCATTTTTCTTTTCAACGTTTTTAGAACTATGTATTTGAAAAAGTTCAAAAATATATACTTATATGAAAATGAGCAGTGTGTTTTGCCTTGATTGAACTTGAACCTTTTAATCATTTTTTTAACGTCATGTTTCAGGTGTAAACAGAAATTATGTGACAATGAATTTGGTATTTCCAGCAGTTTTAAGTTATCTATCGGATATAAAAACTATCGATTATAAGAACCAGTTTTTAAAGTTCCCTGGATGTTCTTATAAACGATTTGTACTGTATATATATATATATATATATATATATATATATATATATATATATATATATATATATATATATATATATATATATATATATATATATATATATATATATATATATATATATATATATATATATATATATATATATATATATATATATATATACTGTAAAATATAAATATTCCTACACATTTTCTTCGGGAAAGTCTTTGCAGATCAAAGAATAAACTAGAACAAAATGTTTCTAACTAAAACTTTAAAACTAATTGCAAGATTATGAATCCTCAACTTTTAGGTCAAAGATATGTCCTGAAGCATGTCTCACACGGTTCTTTTATTTAAGAAAATAATCAAGTATTATCAAGTGCCGGTGGTAGTCAGTAGAGTATTTTATCGGCATATAATATGGTCAGCAAAAATAAATAAAGGTTTACACCATTTTTACTCAGTAATTATGTTAGGAAAAAGCTGAAAGTGAGTTATGGTTTCAGAGAAAAATGGAGTGTTAAAGTTATATGCGTGCTTCAAGAACAGTGACAGTATAATGTGTGATGTGATATGCATTTAATTACAATTTTTCAAAGGTAAAAAGACGGTTGGTTAATTATTTTATGGTATCAAAGATAAATTTTTGTCGACAGGTTGTTTTGCTTATTTTTACGTAATAGCTCATCTAGTATCCCACTTTCTTACGAACTTTTTGATGTAAGCGGAAATTTTCTTGAGAACTGTTGAAGTCAGAAACATGCCAGTATCTTACAATATCAATGAAGCATTTCTCCTGAAAATTTTATCTATTTTTAATTAGAAGAAAGTCATGTTTTTTATTACAATTCTGACATCCCCCAAAAGACAGATTTTATCTCTGCAATGTAAATTTAACGACACAAAATTAATCCCTTTTATTTAGTTTTTAATGCTGTTTTTGTTTCTTATGCCTTCTGACCTGAACAAGCTTGAGATGCTAGGTATTCATCTCTGGTTTAACGACACAAGAAGAGTCTGAGTCCGACATAGCCAGGCTCTACTACAATTTTCATAAATTATTCCCAGGGGTGACTTTCTTGGACTCGTACCCTCCTCTAAACAACCTCCACTTAAACATCTATTCCTCTAAATATCTACCGCCATACAGAAGGACTTTCCAGTGTTAATGTAATTGCTCCATACCGGGAGTAGAAACGAACGAAGCCGGTTCGCCCTCGGTGTCGAAAGCGGACGTGCTGAACGACTATGAACCTCGGGTCCCAAAATTTTTTGTGATTCTAATCCACTTAGGTATCCAGAAAGCAGACGAAAATTCCAACAATGTTCACGTTCCCTTTCGTGAAACGTGTTGAATTACCAGGACAGAAATACATAATTTTAAAATTTGAATCAATCAATTTAATTTAGTTGGGGATTTCAGGATGCTATATGTTCCCAATATTAGTGACTTTTTTTTCACTCTAAATACAGCATTTTTTCCCCCAAGTACTTGAAAAGAATGAACTCATGGTGTTTTATTCCTGTTTAATCCTTCGTTTATTTAAGATATTTTCAATTATAAATATAACCAAAGAGTATCTTATCCCGTTTATGATGCTTCTAATGGTTCTTATTTACGAACTCCTGACATTTCTTGATCTTAATATTATAATTGCCATTTGAGAAGGATGTTCATTACAACAAAACTGCATACGAATATATAAAATCAATAATTTTGATATTACTAATCTTCTCGTTACATCTTGAGAACCTCCTTTAATATGATTCCTTAGTAGAGGTAAATGTGGGTAAGTTATCTAGAAAATGGCTATAAATAATTCCACTCTTCCCATTATTTTGTGGTCTTAATGCGAAAGAAATCTATTGCAAACGTTTTTCGTAAAAGGAGAAAAGGCTTGATTAATCAAAACGAGAAACTGCACATAAATATACAAGATGTAAATTAAGTACCTCTAGATGTTTCTTGTTATCATATTATATTTAACTTTATCTAAATTAACATATGGTTACATATCTGGATTACACTCAATGTATACTGATTATAGATGAATTGATCATAAAGTACATAACTCGCAAAAACCTCCCCATAGAAAAGACCCTCTGAGCTTTCTGTAACACGCTTTATCTATGTACGAAAAAACGATTAGCAAATACCTGCCAAATGAGATTAATCTAAATTTGTATGGATGCAAAACCCTGCTTCCAACAAAGCAAAATTTTGGGGTAGCGAAAACATAATCTGATACATGAATTTAATTCTTGTCGCCCGCCCCGAGTATCTAAGGCCTCGGGTACGATAGGAGCGATTAGCGACTAGCGACGAGAGATGAGCGACCAGCGATGAGCGATGAGTAGTGAAGGGAGCTACCATACGAACTACAACATACATTTATATGGAAACACTTCTCTCATGAATTTTTACCTCAACCATCGCAACACCAGCTACAAAGAGCCACAGAAAATTTTTATCAAATGTGGGGTTTTTCAAATTGTTTTGGAGCAATCGACGGAAAGCATTGTGGCCTGAAATCCCCTCCTAAAAGTCGATGGAGTCATTTTAATTACCTTCATTATTTTTCTACTGTACTAATGGCTGTTACGGATGCTAATAAAAAAATGTTAGTTGAGGGAGTTGGAGCTAGAGGAAAACAAAGCGATGGAGGCACTTTTTCGGCCTTTCGCTTGTATAAAAACTGGAGGCAAACGAGTTCAATCTTCCCTCTGATCAGTACCTCCACAAAAGTGCCTAATGTCTTAATAGCAGATGAAGCCTTTCCATTTAAAACATATCTAATGAGACCTTATCCAGGTGCTCAACTGACAGCAGGAAAAGAACTTTTCAAAACTCGACTATCACGAGCCAGAAAAACAATAAAATGCGATTTCGGAATACTTTATGCTAAATGGCGTTATTTATTGAAATACACTGGTGAAATAAATTAAGAGAATTTGCATATTTTAGCGATTTTCATGAAAAGAACTGAACTGAATGTAAAACCACTGCTTCTAGACAAAAATGCAAATCTTGTACATCAAATACGTAAGCGTACACGTGTGTGTAGGCGGAGACAGTAGAGAAACAGGCTTTATAAGCGCGCGTAAGTTAAGACACATTTCGTTCGCTAGCACATCTTGGCGAATTTCTTGGTGTTATTTTGCAGCAATCGGTTAATTTCAAATTGTAACAGTAAAAATGAGTAACCACCAACGTTTAGATGATGGAATGAGGTGGTGAATTGTGGGGAGGCTAGAAGCAGGCCAATCTCAAGTCCAAATTTGTAGAGAGTTCAATTTAACACCCAGCGTCGTGTGTAACGTATGGAAACAGTTCCAGGATACCGGATCCATCGAAAGAAAGCCTGGACAAGATCGTCCAAGAACCACGACGGCCAGAGAAGATCGTAATTTGTCGATTATAGCGAGGCGTAACAGGAGTGCTACAGCTTCTCAGCTCTCTCGCGACTTGTATGCAGCCACAGGAACCTGTGTATCAAGGGTGAGTGTTTCCAAAAGACTTCATGAGAGAGGGTTGTTTGCAAGAAGACCTGCTGTTTGCTTCCCGCTCACTTCTACGAACAGGAGATTCCGTTTATCATGGTGAAGAGAGCATAAAGATTGGAGTATGGATCAATGGGCGACCGTTCTCTTCACTGGTGAGTCCCGGTTCAGCCTAAACACCGATTCTCGCCGTACGTTCATATGGAGAGAACTTGGGACCCGCTACCTACCCTCCAATGTCCGCGAAATCGACGATTATGACGGAGGAGGTTTAATGGTCTGGTCAGGCATCATGTTGGATGGCCGCACACCTCTCCATGTCTTTGAAAGAGGCACTGTGACTGGTGTGATGTATAGGAAGGAGGTCTTGGAGCCCTTTGATCGCCTTTTCAGGGGTGCAGTTGGCCCCGAGTTCATTCTAATGGACGATAACGCGAGGCCACATAGAGCTCTTCTGGTCGACGAATTTCTAGAGAGTAAGGATATTCGCCGGATGGATTGTCCAGACAGATCTCCAGACCTTAACCCTATAGAGCATGTCTGGGGCGCTCTCGGGCAATTGCAACTCGCAACCCCCTCCGAGAACCATCCAGGGAATGAAAACAGCGTTGCTGAACGAGTGGGACCAATTGCCACAGGAAATGATAAACTGCCTTATTTCAAGTATGAAATCACGCTGCGAGACCTGTATACCTGTATACCCCCTATTAACCCATCTATTAACCCATTTTTTTGTTTATTCTGCAACCGCTGTTTCATACCTTCCGACTGCAACGACTGTTACGCACGATCATGCGTGTGTATTACAATTATTGAATGGTTATTTGTTTTGTATTGTATCAATGTATGTACATATCAAATTTCATTAAAATCGGTACAGTAGTTCTAGAGATAATCGACCAAGTCTGCAAATTCTCTTAATTTATTACACCAGTGTATATGGAAATAACTACCACCGAAAAAGCAGGTACTTTACTACTGGCTGCCTGTGTGTGCTCGTCGCTTCACAACGTTGTTCGGGTGAAAGATGGTTTGAAAGACCATCATTATAGAAACATCAGGAATCAAATGGAGCACGATATTCATCACTCCGTTCAAGAAGTAACTCCAGGTGAATTCAGAAACTCAACACCTTTGGCTAAAGATATAAGAGAGAAATTTGTGAGTTTTTTAATCAAAATAACATTTCTTGATTATGTAACCTTGAATAAAAATAAAATTGTTCCTAATTCTATTCAAATAATTTGTCTTAATATTATATATATTTAAATTGAAACAAATTATTTGTACTTGCCGGAGATGTCCATAGAAGATGCTATTTCATCTCACAGCTTCTTATTTTCAGTTGTATTTTTAAAATCGTTATCTGTATTATTCCAATGAAAATGAATTTTCACAATCTTCATCAGATAATTTTTTTGCCATATTTAAAAACTAAATTATTGACTGAAGAGTGAAAGGGGACGTTCAACACCGACTGAGCGACGGGCGAAAATATTTGTAAGGGTCGAACGATGAGGGATTGCTCTGGATTTCCGCGAATGCCTAATCAGCAAACTCTCCCACCGTAGCCACATCTACGAAGCAAAGCCAAAACTAATTCACTTGGTCGTCGCTTGTCGCTCGAGACGTCGCTCATCGCTCCTACCGTAGCCTCGGCCTTAGACATATATTTTATTTTATTTCTTCCTATATACTGAAAGCACGTTCCTCATATTTTATGCAAACCTCGATAAAACATCTATGATTTAAAATATTTAAACGAGACCATTGCAGTGTAAAATTAATGATCAGTATTAATTTATCGATAATAATTTTATAATGAAATCGGGGAGCGGCATATATGTGTGTGCGTGTAGTATAGTGCCGGTGTGGGCCAGCGATCAACGCTGAAAAACATTGAACATGCATTACGTCCAGCAGTGTCAAACATTGCACCAAGTTTTAATTTGTTATGCAGCAAAAAACAACCACATCCGTCAAATTAAAACGTTATTTTCTTTCATTAGTTTTCGTATACTTGAAACATGTATCAAAACTACTATTTTTCATAGGTATATTGTTTACCAAAGAAATAAATTATTTATGAGAAAATATTTATATTTATACCCATATTTCTTGGGGTTGCGAAAACATATCGATGATAAAAAGTGGTCATGAATGAAAAAAGTTTAAGGGGGTCCAGGACACAACATTGTTCGAATTTTCAAAAAAAATTTTATTGCATTAAACATTTTTCTATTCTTTTACGCTTAAAATGACGTTTAAATAATGTTTCTATCTGAATTAGAACAGGAGAAATTATTATTTTTATTTGCAACATTCTAATAGTAGCCAGTCGTTGTTTAAACCTGTAAGTGCGTTTTTCTGCAGGATGGTTTTTTCCCCATTTCTCGTCTTTAAATTCTTATAAGTCAAGAACCGTTAAAGATAAATGGTTGAAAATTGTAACATGTCTTTTTCAACTATTTTACTTTAATTTTAATTCAGAAAAATTTGAAAAAATATTTACTTTTTAAAATATGATTTTTTAAAAATAAGTTACATAATTTTTTTGTAATTTTTCACCTAAATATTTTTATTTTTTTCAAAAATTTGTATTTTAAAAATGGTGAATAAAAATTAAAACTTATATATTTCTGTTTAATTAAATAAAAAAATTTTGAACAAATAATATTTCGAGTTATAACGATTTTAAATAACAAAACTTTTATTAAAAATTTTAAATTAAAAATTTTTTTAAAACATTTTGAGAAGTTTTATGATGTGATTTCGTTTACAAATTATATGGTTTACCATCACAAAAAAAATTTAAAATTTTAACTCAATAAGTAAAAAAAAATTTTAAATGTGTCCCGGACCCCCTTAAGGAGCGCTGTTCTAAATCAATTGAGGCAAGATTAGAGTTAAAGTATGATCTCAAATGTACATTATAACAACACTTCTCAAGTGTTTTAATTGCAGTATTGATTAAAATCTCGTACAGTTCTTCAGAAAATATACAACCCCTATTAAACTTTATTATCCCTATTTTTTTCTATTAATTCTTTATTTCCAGAGTGTTATGCAAATACATCGAAGCCTCGCTTCAAGAACAGACAAAAGATTTTGAAGTGAGTCTATGAGTGTGGCAGGGTCCACGTGGGGTGCAAAGGATGAATGATTTCGAGTGTCTCTCTGAATGATCACTTGACAAAATAAGAGTAGTATGTTTTCGGCAAATGATTCATCACCCTCATCAATAACAGAAGATAGTATGGATGTTTTTTATAACCATAACACTTACTTAAATTACTCCTAATTGCAAGGATTATATCTTCCTCAATCTGTAGTATAGACTCGTGCTCCGGGACATTCTAGCACTTCATTTGTGAATAGTATACTCGAGCGATAACGCCAGCAGTTGGTTTTCAATCCAGTTTAAATGTCGGTTGAGGTATATTGATAGTAAATTTATTCTTGTTAATAATCCTTTTGGTATTTATACTAGCTAAAATACTTCTGATTCTATCGATCCGCAAACAAAGTTAATTTCTGAAACTGAGATTAACAGCAAACTCCTCTTTTTGATCCTTTGGTTTATAAATTGGACTCCAATTTCAACACTTCCATGTTAAGATCACCTTTTATCTTTCTCTATGCCTCCTTTGTAAAAACTGCCCCTTTTCACACTTACGTGTATGTTAGCACCCCATCTCTCTTGGTGCTGAAATCAACTGTCAGAAATTTTTGGAAATTAGCAAAGGATCCAACTCTTCAAACCATTGATAATGCTTTAAAAAATTCACTGTTGATTCCACGCTCTCACCCTTAATAATGCTAGCATTGGTTTTTCTAGGTATTACGTAACAAACTATCCGTCCAGGGATGTTAAAAACAAGAAATTGAGGAAATTTAAAAATATATTTATTTTCTAATTACACTTATTTCAACAATTTACAATCTATTTCATTTTCAAAAATCAAAAAAATATCTCTATATCTTCGCTGAATTTATAAGTTCACCAAAAACATAGCTTCATTTGTGTTAAAAAAGTGGTTTGAAAAGTTTCAGTAGATGGAATTTAGACTTTTATAAGAAATGAAATCATGCTTACCCACACACACACACACATATTTTTACATCCTTACTATTCACATATTTATTGCCAGAAGTGAAAAATCTGTCATACAAATGGGATATTTCATTCTTCTCGATTGAATTATATCCGAACTTCAATTTAAGTTTAACTACGTGAAAGAATGTTCGAAATGTATAAAAACAGCTATCAGGAATTTAAAACACCTCACTATCTTACAGTTAAAAAAGTTTAACATATGCACTTTTCCATTGTTTTGTTTCATCTTATGGCTCCTTCGAGATACTAATTTATGACGTAATTTTTTTAAGTAATCTGGAAATTTACAGCTTTCTCTAGAAAGCTGAGATTAGATTAAACCTTAAAAATATTTTACTGCAGGTTTCATGATTTGATATCGTACAATGAAAAAATATTGGCTTCACCTTCTACACTTACTCGATAAAGAATCAAACACATTTATCTAAATCTAATCTTTATTTTCTTGCTTCAGACAAACAGACATTTTATCAGGGCTTTGTGTTCTTCTGATTTATAACCAATTAAGAAGAACAAGGTCTTTTGTTGAAAGGCTTTATATGCACTGATCAGTATGGATTCACAACATAATTTGACATGTCCCTTAAAGACGTTCCTTAAAAAAGGATATAGCTCTAATCATTTCTTATTGAAAAGAATGAGAGAGTAATTTGTAAAACCATTACTTTTAAAGCATCCTTTGCTTTTAATAGTATTTATTATGTATTCTGAAGTAACATAATTGATTTTATTCAATTCTTTTATCTAAAATCAAGGAACATTTTTGTAAATATAACATCTCTATTAAATATATTAGGACGTCCAACGATAAGGTTAAAATGTAAGAATTAAATTATTACACGTGCCTTCGGTAATGTGATTTTAACAATTATTGTACTTATGAATCGTTATTTTTTTATGTTTGGATTGTTAAAAGTACGTTTCCAAAAGTTTTCGATTGTCATTATTTCGTACAGGCATGAGTAAAAGTTTTGTATTTACGAAAAAATTGAGAGAAATGTTATGAATAGATGATAGTAGTCAGTATCGACTTCACACATTCAGAAAGATCGCAGGTAAATTGAAACCAATTTATTCTATTTATAATATAAGAAATGTTTAATAAATTTCCTTTTCTATAACATAAGACAATTTTTTTAAAGATTTTAAGTATCCAGTAAAGTTTCCCAGCATATAAAATTTGATTTTTCAATTCACAGTGAACCAGCGCATACTGGTTTTTAAAGTTCATTTTTTACCTTGAAAATATAATACGTGTCATGCATACATCTATAAATTCTTCTAGTTTTTAACCGAACAGTCACATGGACGCTTTCGAAACTTAAATGGTCAAAATAGTACATCAATTCTTTTTCTTATAATGGTTAGTTGAATGCCATGAACACAATGCTTATACTATATGCCTTAAATACTCAAAATGTTCCTGCCACTTGAAAATATATTAAAATTATAACATAGAAATTTTAGCTTTTGAAGCATAAAGTAGAATATATACGACACGGCAAATAAATATAGAATCTTAATGCAGTTTTCTTTTCTCAGATCCAAATCCTTTCTGACGTTTATGTTATGTTTATTACATTTTACAATACGCATTCTGCCTTCCGCTTTCTACATTTTGTCCTTTGTCGTGACCCTCCGTCACCCCTGATACTGCAACTGTCGTGACTTTTTATTTATCTTTAATATGAGCTAATAAAAACGAAAATAAGCCAATAAATAACCGAAATTAAGTTGATTTTGTGAGTCTGATCGTGGCAATCTTGATGATGTCATTTCTGCTATAAGCCACACACCGAGAAGTGATTCCATAGAAATTATTCATCTACAAGTAGTTCCTGATAAAAAAAAATATCCACCCATCTTCCCTTTACTGAGAACGTTTTTACAACACACGCTAACATACAATATGTTTTTAAAATATATTGATTGATTTGATGAGATTGTTACGGAGTATCAATTATGATGCAGGATTTTCAGCTATAATTGGTACTAAACATCGTTTTAACTTTGATAACAGGCATGCACAGTCCCACACTGCTGTACACAGCGTTAATGATTGACCTTTTCGGCGTGATATCGTTGTTCGTAACCATCGTTTTGCTCGTAAGGATAAATTATAGTAACCTAAGGGGATAACTAATGTTGTCCCCTTAGGATACTCTTTGTATGAGAACTAAATTTTTATTAACAGTGAAAAGAATTACTTCAATTTAGGGAGCAAAATTCTTTTTGCACTAGCTAAATGAGTTAAAGTTGTCACGAGTAAGGATCTCATGAAGAAAAATTTTATTGTCTCATATCTATGTTCATGTACGAATATGCTACATAGATATACAGTAGTGTTAAATAGGTTCCAAATATTGATTCGCGACAAATATCTTCGATACGTTGAATATTTCAATTTAAAATTCATTAATAGAGGAAACCCAATGGGTAGTTAAAGCCAGACGATTGTCGTTTTTATTTATATAAATAAAAATTTGTTAATGTTACTAAGATGTAATTTAATGAAAACTGTATTTTCTCGAAGTTTGTTGAGGGGACAGTAGACTTTCAAAATTGTGAAATTTGTCCCAGAATTAGATTTTTTTTTATTTTATTAAATTATGAAACTACAGACGAGTAGGAATGTGTTGCAAAAAGAATTTTTAATTTCTGTGATTACTTTCCTAGTTATTAGCATTTGCATTTAATTTAGATATTATGTGGTTACTAATAGCAATAACTTTAAATGTGTTTTTCTCAAAATAAAAACTTTCATGTCATACGAATATTCAAACTGCTCCAGGCGCATTTCTAATTATCGTATTGCTTTGAAATTTAAGTTTTATATTCTTAGCTGTATATCAAATAAATCTTATTGAATAAAATTATGATTCGTGGCTCAGAAATGATTTATAGGTATTTTGCGTAATAAAAAGTGTATTTGCACTATTATTATTTTTTCTCTTTATATTTTTAATTTATTTCTTAAGCAACAAGTTTCATTGTTAGTTCTGTAAAGTATCCTGTAAATAAAAATTAACATATTATATGCAACAGAAATGCGCATGGAACATTTTTAATTAGGCCAATTTTTTATATAATTAATAATTTATAATTCATAACTATTAATATTTCATCATTAAATTTTAACCACTTTTAAATATCTACGGTACTAATCACATATTCAAAATTCAAGCAAATCCATTTAAAACAAAAAAAGTTAGGTTTGAAGGTCCACTTTCCCTTAAGGCTGCAAGTTACCATTTTATGTCTTTAGTCATGCAGTCATGCTGAATGTTTTTCGCATTTCATCCCCATTTAATTCAGAATTGTTTATAGCATAGGTTACAATACCAGTTCACTTATAATTGAAATAAATTTACTTTCATTTTGGATATTAGATATTCAATACTATGTTTCTAAAGATGTTTAAATAGCATAATTGACGAGTAACTTATGAATTCAATCACATACTTTGTTCAAGCACATTCGAAAGATTTTTTAAATAAGACAAATTTAGCTTAAAGGGAAACTTTTCCTTACACCGATTTTATGTTACATTTACATACGAATGTGGAAGCAGTATTGTAGAAAATGTACTCAAATCCTTTATTTATATCTTTTATAATAAGACGGAAAAAATAAGATGAACTGAATTTGAAGTAAAAAAAAATTATAGAATTTGTGGGAAAGTCTAAGTTTAATTCAAATTGTAACTTAATTTTGATTTCATTTGATTTCACTGAAACTGAAAAAAAACTGAAAAAAAAATCTACCTTAAAGTTTCGGAGAAGAAAACTAGAAATAATGAGTAGAAAAACCTAAGGGCTTTCGATAATTTTTTAAAGAAATGAAAGGAAATCATAAAAAATTGCAGTTATTTCGAGTGGAAACTAAATTATAGAAATTTCGTGGTGACATTTAGAGAAGAAAGAGTTTTTATGAATGAAGATTGATTATCGAACCTTATATTGTAAAAAGCGGAAGATTTGTATGTGATTCATGGAAATATTAAATTTAAAACATTAATTTCATTTCCGACTCTGTTGATATAATAATGTAACTTGCCATATTATTGACTTTATTGAATATTAACTAATGTGATATATAATAAACGCTTAATAACTTAAAATTTTTATAGAAATAGGAAGTGAGAGTTTTTAAATATTTTGACATTGTATTAAAAATATTAAAGAATAATAAATTTAAATTATATATATATATATATATATATATATATATATATATATATATATATATATGTATATATATGACAAAGTTGATAGTGAAAAACCAATATATGCAAAACCCACTACAGCCAGGAATTAAAGCACGAAAAGATAAGTGAAAAGTAGGTTTTTGACAGCATCTTTTCATCAGTAGTGCCGATACTGTCTAAAAACCAATGGATTGTTTCTAATTAGTATGATCTGAGCAATAAACATACTTAGACACCGTACAACAGAAACCGTACTTAGAAACAGAAGAAGTGAATTATCAGTTGCTTTATCATAGAACACCAATCCCGGCGCCAGACAAAGTGGAAGTTAAGTTAAGGAGACCGCAAGAAGACTGACGTCACAAACATATCAACCATGGAGCAAATGGATTCACAGAAGCAGACTTACTAAGGATACTGTGTTATAGGACAAAATAACCTAAGTTAACTTAGACATTTATTATGACTAAGAGTATTATTATTTATTATTTTAATTACACTAGTTTTTATTTTCTTTTTTATTAGTTATTTACTATCATTAATCATTTAGTTTTGTATTACTAATTAATAGCAACAGAACATGCTATTCATCAAATCTAAAACAACCAATTATGTGCTTGGAAAGATTATCAGGGTAATAATTACGTTTTAGCACTACTAACAATTCTATAATATGCTTATGCCTATTGTCCTTAGAACAAAGCCTATTTATTCTTACTAGTTGATTAACAATAATATTATTAAATACATATTTGTGTAATCATGTTAAGTAACTTTGTAATTTTACAATATTAAAGTCATATTCTGATCTTTTATCACATAGATCAAAAGTAAAATTGCTATGAAAATTTATTTTTATGTTTATATCTAAGATGTTTACATTAAGTTTATCTTGGCTACTTTGTACTAGTTCTAGATTTGGAGGGTAAAAATTTAAGGCTATATTATTATTACTATTATTAATTGCAATTATGTCATCAATATATCTAAATATTTGGTAATTGCTATTAACAATATTATTAATATTATCAACTTCGAAAAAATGTAAGTATAAATTGGCTAGCATACTGGAAGCATTTTCACCTTGTGGTACACGTTTAATCTGTAAGTATATACTATTATTGTGTACTATATAATTATGTTTAGTTACAAAATCTAATAGCCTATTGAAATGTATAATAGATATGATATTTAAATTATAATAGAAAACACTTTTGAATCAGGGTTGTTATAATTAAACTTCCCCTTTAAAACGCCTCATACAGCTCAAGCGGGTGAACGGAATGTAACCACACTGGGTGTATGGTCTATACACGAGATGCGCTCACGAAATTTGGAAAAAAAATCAAAAATGTCCACCAGATGATGCTTTTCGTGTAAAAACATTAAATTTAACAAAACAAATGACTGAAACCGAATACAGAAACAATTTGAACATGTCGCACCTCTGCTAGAAGAGCGCTACATCTTAAAACAGCCATATTTCCAGGAAGAGCTATTTCAGTTCTTCTTCAGCACTTCTGGAAAATATAGCTATTTTGAAATGTAACACTCTTCTATCTGAGGTCCTCTGCTAGAAGAGAGTTACATTTCAAAATAGTCATGTGTTCAGGAAGAGCTAAAGAAGAAATGAAATAGCCCTTCCTGAAAATATGGCTATTTTGAGATGTAACACTTGTAAGGTATACACAAGATTCGATTCACAAGAATCGAACTTTTGAGTGAATGAATTAAAGAAGCTGCTTGAGATATGCTAATTTCGGCATACGCGGTTAGTATAAATACCATGCAGCGTCATTAATAAAAAAGGTTGTTAGGGTTGAAAAAAGGTTGTTAAGGTTGAAAGAAGGTTGTTAAGGTTGATAGATAAGCGAGAGGGAGCTACGGGGTAAGTAGCTCCAGGTGTTATCTTGCGCTAGTGCTTAGCACGCCCAAAGTTTACGTGGCAGTACTGCTGGTTTGACTCTCTGCTGATTTGTGAGTATTGGCAATGTGTATTTCTATTGAATGTTAATATATATATATATATATATATATATAATATATTCCGTACAAGTAGTACGTATGCTTATTGCTGTAAAAGCAAATTCTATATGTGCAACGAATTAAATAAACATTGTTTCATGTATAAACTGTGTTTGCATCAAATTCATTTAGAGTGCCACTTCAAATTATATACACCCAAGTCTGGGTAGAAGTGAGTAGCTAATTTTCTCTATACACTCTTCTAGCAGAGGTGTGATTTATTGACTAGTTTTTGATCACCTTGTCATCGAATCACATTAAAAAAAGGTAAGGTAATAAATAAGAGTATGCCTTTGCTGTTTGAGAAAAATAACAGTTAAGTTTCCAGAAACAGATACAGATTATGACGAGATGTGACAAGAGGAGCAGTTGTTAATAATGTCCAGGACGATGTAAGGATAGGTGCTCAATGTGACCACTGTCAGTCAAATTCAAAGTGCTTCATGTGCGATCGACAGTGTGTTCAACAGCAGATCGTAACTGATCAGTTTCCCGCTTTTACCTTTTATCAATTATAAATCTTGTTCTGAATTGTTAATATTGTTTATGTATTTCGTTTTGGTCGTTTATATTTTTTAATTTCATGTTTTTCCATGAAAAACGTCCTCTGGTGGACATTTTTGAACTACATTTTTTTTTCGAAATTTCGTGAGGGCATCTCGTAATGTTGTTATATTCCGTTCACCCGTTTGAGCTAAAGGTTTCTGTTTATAGGGGAAGTTTAATTATAACTGCCATGTATTTTACAATTAAAAAAATAATAATTTTTTTTATAATTTTGTATTATAATGTAAATGAAAAATTATAAATATATACATTTTAATTGTTCTCATAATTCATGCAGTTAAGCTCAAATTTTGCCCCAGTCTTCAAAAGTAGAACACGCTTTTTTTTCCTACAGGATCCCCATGATCTAATCATAACAATTAATATCACTGATGAGAAATTGTGTTCTGTAATCATGATTTGATTTTTAGAATTACCTCTACTGCAACTACCCTAAAAACCTCTGCATAATTGAACATAATTTTAGTATAATTGTCCTTAAACTATAGGTAATTATACTACATTACATGGAGTAAGAAAGGTTAACTCTGTTTTCTATTTAATGCTTATAATTTGAAAGAATGCCATACAATTTTAAAGTTTAAGGACCTTCAGTGTGAATACCGTTATTGCGCTATAAGTACGAATAACTTCCAATCACGATAAATATATAAATGAATATTACACTAGGATAACTTTAACCCTATGAGGAATATAAGCAGGTTATCATTTCTAAGATATATAGGAGACATTATATGTCTTAGTCGCAAAGAAAGAGGAAAAATTTACAGGAAATTTCATGCCTTAAAACAGAAAATTATTTAAAATTTTGTTCGTTTTGCAAATTTTATTTTTTCTGATTTTAGGAGAAAAATTGTTATTCTTGTTGCCATTTGAAATTACTTCGAAGGACTCCATTTCGGTTGGGCATTTCGTTTCATACGAATTTATCTTTATTTAGATCAAGTTAATGAAACCATTTTTTTTGTATTGTTAGAATTTCTTTAGTTTTAAAACTTATCAACTATATAGTTTTCCTCAAATTCTTTCAAAGATACTTAACTCTAGCTTGCGCATTGGTGACTAGTCTTTGATATCAGGTTTCCATTCCTCGTATGACAAAAGCTATAAAAAATAGACATAAAATCGTATTTGGTGACTTTTAATCTGCAATTCCACAAAATCAAGGAAACATATTTTCCTGAATACCGTCGTTTGTGATAAGTTCATTTTGAATTAAGACATACTACAAGACACCCTAAAAATATTATTTTTTTAATTAAATAAATCATATCGCTACAATTTCTGATCTAAAATCTTTGCTAAATGTTTAATGACATCTTACTGATGGCCATTTTCTAATTTTAGTCCCCCCATTTTACTTTTAGTTTGAGTAATTTCCCACTAAGATTACTTTCAAATTTAGTTCTTCACATAATTCAATGCGATGTATTGTTAAAAAGTTGAATTTAGATCTTTTGTTAATGCCCTGGACCATCAATGAATTAGATATTGCTTTCACTAAATACTGAGAAAAAAAAGTTGTATCCACATTTTATAGTTGAAGTATGTATTTACCATGATTTAATACAAAGTAATTGCTGCAGTAAGAGTTGAGGGATTTTTTTTGCGAGTGTCTGTTACTAAGAAAATCATTGTCTCGGATTTTCTTTCTGGCAGACATTATGAAAAATTTATTAACTATATTATATATTTATAACATATATGTTAAACACTAGCTGAAAACCCACACTTCTCTACGGAGTACATTCAAATTAAATACAACGGTCAATGTATGCAATTAATGCCAATACACACACACACACACACACACACACACATATATATATATATATATATATATATATATATATATATATATATATATATATATATATATTTACAATTAATACGACGATCAATATATACAATTGATGTACAAAAAATACATTTATAAAAAATTCGTAAGGGATTTTTTATAGCCAAAATAATGTAGAAGAAAGTATTCAAATTAAATCTAATAGGACATACTAAAGAATATAGTACAGTTAATATACTACAGTTTGAGGAACATATGTTTTACTGTATTTTAATATTTGTTTGGATAATGTTCAATCGTCTGCCGCATTAGCAAGAAAATAAAAATATTTTTTTTGTCTATTTCGTTGTTATGACGTGATAATAAATTTATTTAAAGTATCCAAAAAAGAAATCACGTGATCAGCATTTAATAAATTAAATTCTAAAAATTAATCTTTAAAATTCACAAAAAATCAGAAAATGGAGGTAAACATTCGAAAAAGATTTCATTTTAAAGGAATTTGTATGATCTTTTTCGTGATATAAATTTTATAACCTTTAATTTATTATTTCAAATGTAAACTTAAAAATAGTTACTAAAACAGCTTAAAAATTTAATTTTAAAAAAATCTAAGAAGAATTTTTCCAAAATCTTTCTTAGTGCACTCCTACACTATAAGAAGAATCGGCATGGAAAATTTCAGCTCTTTTAGGTCCAGCGTGTTGGTCTGTGCGTTGTATGTCAGTCAGTGAGTCAGTCAGTTACGGAACTGTTTTATTTATATAGATTATCCCTCAAGTATTTTATACCACCCGAAACACCTAGTCTGTTATTAAGAATGGAACCATAAACTACTGCTTTTCACACAGTGTTTTGAGCGAAGTACCGTCATAGAATGCTATTAAATTTTTTTGATACCTTTCTCGTAGCAAACACCACGACTAAAGCGAGATATAAGCGTACTATAACACTCGTTAATAAGGAATAAAGATATTTTAGATGTTCATATATTTGGATGTTCATATATCTAAGTTGAGTTCCAGTCTTGAATTGAGTTTTACTTATTGCAGTGTGTGAAGCCCATGATTTATTGTTCGTTGACGTACTGAGGCCATAATGAACATTAATTGATACATCATTTACCAAACTGTAAAGTTAATTAAAGATGCAGAATGGAGTTTAATTCAAAAAAATTTAACCGTTATATTTAACTGACTGTCATCTAAATGGATTTCACTGTGCTTAAGAGTATCGTTATACTTATCATTACTTTTGTTTTCTCTTATATCCTAATTGTATTTCCGATTAGTAAATAATTCGGTAGTAACAATACGTTCGCATGGGCATTTTCATTTTTAAATAAGTATTTTACTGTTTATCATAATAAGAAGTATTAGAAAAAATGTTTACAGATGAGTTAGATATAGATTTCATTCTGCTTAAGAGTATCGTTATATTTATCGTCACTTTTCTTTTCTCTTATATCGTAATTGTATTTCCGATTAGTAAATGATTCGTTAGAAACAATACGTTCGCATGGACATTTTCATTTTTAAATGAGTATTTTACTGTTTATCCTAATAAGAAGTATTGGAAAAAAATTGTTTACAGATGGGTTACAAATGGAATTCATTGTGCTTAAGAGCATCGTTATATTTATCATTACTTTTCTTTTCTATTACATCGTAATTGTATTTCCGATTAGTAAATGATTCATTAGTAACAATACGTTCAAATGGGAATTTTCATTTTAAAATAAGTATTTTACTGTTTATCATAATAAGAAGTATTAGAAAAAAAATGTTTAAAGATGTGTTAGAAATGGATTTCATTCTGCTTAAGAGTATCGTTATATTTATCATTACTTTTGTTTTCTCTTATATCATAATTGTATTTCCCATAAGTAAATGATTCGTTAGTAATAATACGTTCGCATGGGCATTTTCATTTTTAAATAAGTATTTTACTGTTTCTGATAATATGAATTATTAGAAAAAAATAATGTTTACAGATGCGTTAGAAGTGGATTTCACTGTGCTTAAGAGTACCGTTATATTTCTCATTAATCTTATTATGTCTTCTCTTATATCGTCGTTGTATTTCCGATTAGTAAATCATTCTTTAGTAACAATACGTTCGCATGGACATTTTCATTTTTAAATCAGTATTTTACCATTTATCATAATAAGAAATTCTGTATTAGAAAAAAAAAAACGTTTACAGATGGGTTACAAATGGATTTTATTGTGCTTAAGAGTATCTTTATATTTATCATTGCTTTTGTTTTCTCTCATATCGTAATTGTATTCTGATTAGTAATTGATTCGTTAGTAACAATACGTTCGCATGGGCATTTTCATTTTTAAATCAGTATTTTACTGTTTATCATAATATGAAGTGAAACAAAAAGTTTACAGTTGAGTTACAAATGAATTTCATTGTGCTTAAGGGTATCGTTATATTTATCATTATTTTTGTTTTCTATTACATCGTAATTGTATTTCCGATTAGTAAATGATTCGTTAGTAACAATACGTTCGCATGGGCATTTTCTTTTTTAAATCAGTATTTTACTGTTTATCGTAATAAGAAGTTGTGTATTAGAAAAAAAATACAGAAAAATCTCTCTGCTACAGAAAAATAATTCATCAGTTTAAAATACTAATTTATACTACTAATCTTTCAGCAATAGCTTCAGGCTGTTACTTGAAGAAGAGAGAATTTAGAGGGAATTTAGATGGAGACAAAAACATTGTAAGATAAACGAAATTTAACTTAATCAACTAAAATCATGATTTTTTTCACTCGTTACTGTAAAGTTTATTAAAGTTAGTAAAAATATTAATTTATTTTTAGAAATCGTGAATTTTAGTTATAAAAATATGAAATGTTTATATTTTCTTGATTTTGATCCATATACCTAGCCACTGGGTTCTATCAGTTCTCAATCATTGTTGGACTGATAACAGATATACTCTTCAAGCATATATAATCACGTACATGCTTTCATTAAAAGGTGCTTTTGTACAAGGATATATTATCCCTGATAATTCTACGGAAATCTGGACATCATATCCGATCCTCTCATACTCCGAACCTATAGAGCAAATTATCTACTCATAGGAAACAATCCGATAAAGTTATTATGCACTATGTTAGCATAATCCAATTATACAAAGGTGGACATTCAATTGATAGAAATAAACCCATTCTATCAATTTTGCAAATTTTTACTATAATTTACCTAACGATATCTACCGAAAACTTTAAATATACATTTAACTAAAAATCATAAAAACCTGTAAACTGAGTTTCTTAGTCATTCTGGTATTATTCACTATAAGTGCGTTAATCCCTTTTACGTAGTCAACAAGTCGTATTTTCTATACAGAATACTTTACAACATTTTAATTTCATACATGGTAATGAATAATTTAAAAGATCATATACCATAAGTTTTCTTTTATTTCTTAGATTTAGCCTTTATGTAAAAATGATGACCTTAGATGACCCACTAAAGTACCAGTACCTGCCGAAAACATAATAACAGAAAACATAATAAACATAATAACAGAGACATTTATCAATCAATCGCAATAACCAGGAAAATTGACTTCCTTAATCCATGTGACATTATTCATCGAAAGAGCATAGTACCATGTACTTAATAATAAGCAACTCACAATTTTTAAAGCATAGTACTTTTCACTACTTTTATTTCGCATGTGGTAATTAAAAATTTTAACGATCATGAGCAGTAAATTTTCTTTTATCTATCTGTGACATCTTAGATGTCGTTAGCACTCATGTAGAAAAGATGACCTTAGCAAATGATGACCGTAGATGACCAAGCACCCTATGAATCTACTAGGTCATCTTACTTAATTTTAATGTTATGAATACACTGAACCCTAGATTAGCCTACTGGATAGGACAAAACATAATGAATGCATTCCATGGTTAAAAAAACTTTAAAAAAATTACTGAATCTTTTCGTTTTACATATTTAATCGACATAAATTTATGACGTTATCTTCTTTGCATTCTAAAGTTTCGCATTTTTAAACCAAACTGGCTTATCTAGCACGGAATCCTGGAAGTTGTGATTTAACTAAAGAGAATTGCTCTGATCATTATATCTTCATGCTCGGCAATGATATTCAGTTACTGAATATTATTTTTTAAACCCCTTCTGTACCATTTAAGTCTTAGAAGCGTGTCAAATCTTCATATGCCCATATAACATGGTCATGATGCACTAGAAAGTTCGTACTTCTTCCAAGCATTAAGAAAAAAAATTGAAGTTTTTTATACAGAAGTGTGCTCGCTTCCTGTGGCATAACATGTTGGACAACGGGCATTATATGGATATGGCCGTGGGAAAGAGTGACCTGTCAATAGAGTGAAAATGAGTATTTGTATTATTGATGTTTTAATAATGTGTTGCAATACATGATACAGGCCGTTAATCGATACAATTTCTCACGGGGGGGGGGGGGAGTCATCCTCGAATATCCTCGCTGACAGCGAAGTTCGTATTGGCTTGATCTTCTGTTTTGTCTGGCAGAGTGATAAATGACTAGTCTATAAAATTAACGGTAGTTTTGCGCACTATATGAGCCAAGTTAGGGAGAAGTCGGCTGATTCATAAATAAAATATCTTTTGTGCCAAACATTTTATTGTGAAATTGTTTTTAAATCTTCTGTAAAAGAAGCATTAAAACATAGTTAAATTGCATTTTTGAAGTAGTCCTAATTAATTGCAAATAATATTTCACCCTTATGGTCTGTCTTTTAAAATAGGATGATGCCTTAAAACAAACTGACTGGCGGGAAACACTAATAAATATGTAAGTATTGCTCAGTGGACAATGGTAATTAACTGAATCGCCTATGGTTTTATACTCTCTAGAGCAATCATTTCAGATCACCCTGATGAAAACAAATCTCATAGAGCGATCAAACAAACAGGGCATTTTCAACGCCCGAAATGTATTCATATATATATATATATATATATATATATTTATTTATTTTATTTTTAGAGGTGAAAGCGCTAAATCAGTATCCGTGAAGGAAACGTCCCTGACAATGTATATATACATGTATGAATGCAAAAGAGATTATATTTATTAAATTAATATTCTGTTCTACATATGAAATAATAATTATTTACTGTTTATTTAGAAATAAGAAGTAAATATATAATTTCTGTATCATATAACGTACTCTTCAAATTTACATTTTGTTACGTTTACAAAAATACACAAAAGAAAATAATTAAATTCATTAATTTTTAGTTAATACTATTTTTAGACTGTTTAGTTTAAAAAAAATGCTTTATATCAATTTAAAATTTTCTATTATACCACTTTTTATATATGCATCAGTATATGTAAGTTGTAAAATATATATTAATAATTTAGGTCACTGGGGAATTTAACATTTTAAAATACATTTCTGTAACAAAAATTCAAGAATAAAAAGAAAGCTATATTCTCTTTGCCAAATTAAACAATGTCATAAGCCATCTGTAATACACCAAGGATATAAAATCTTTTATTTCATCCTGTTTACTGTATGCAAACACATGATTCGTAAACATTTTTTGAATTCCTAACGTTCAAATGTTTTTCTTCCAGCCTTTTGAGACGTAGATTTACTCACCGGGAGATTTTTGGAAAATACTTTTTGACAACGAGGTTTTTCTTCGAGGTATAAACCTCGCTGTTAGCAACACGGACATTCTTCAGAGGAATTCAAAAGTTCTATACACGCTGTTTTCTTTAAACATAACATTGCAGTGAACAATATTTAGTTTATATCGCGTGCATAAAAGACACTCATTTGTTTACACTAATATAAATTTCTCATGAGATTTTCACCAACTAATTCTCAGCGGAATGGAAACACACACACACACACACACGCATATATATATATATATATATAACGTAGAGAAAAAGAAATGGAGTTAATAAAACAATAATTATATATTCATTCCATTGAAATATAT